>PVIC010032220.1:0-20890 GCA_004025085.1 Thryonomys swinderianus
GGAGCCAAACATCCCCAGTGGAAGAAAGACAGCCTCTTTAACAAATGTT
Organism: Thryonomys swinderianus; assembly: GCA_004025085.1. Classification (NCBI taxonomy): domain Eukaryota; kingdom Metazoa; phylum Chordata; class Mammalia; order Rodentia; family Thryonomyidae; genus Thryonomys; species Thryonomys swinderianus. The sequence goes on from PVIC010032220.1 coordinate 50, forward strand.
GCTGGAAAAACTGGGCTTTAGCCTGCCAAAAGCTAAAGCTAGACCTATCTCTTTCACCATGCACAAAACTAAACTCACAGTGGATACGAGACTTAAACATTAAAACAGAAACAATAAGCCTGCTGGAAAACAGGCTAGGTAAAACTCTTGCAGACATTGGCTTAGGCAGAGACTTTATGAATAAAAATTCTACAGCACACAAACTAGCAGAAAGAATCAACAAATGGGATCTCATTCTACTGAAAATCTTCTGCACAGCCAAAGAAGTCGCTGGCACTGCTAGAAGACAACCAATCACATGGGAAAAAATCTTTACTAGCTGTGTATCAGACAAAGGGCTATTATCTACAATATATAAAGAAGTCAAACAGATCAGCCTCCCCAAGTTTAAAGACCCAGTTCAAAAATGGGCATCTGAAATGAACAGACACTTCTCAGAGGCAGAAATCAAAGCAGCCAAGAAACATATGAAGAAATGTTCAACATCACTGGTCATTTGAGGGATGCAAATGAAAACAACATTGAGATTTCATCTCACTCCACAAAGAATGGCCGTGATCATAAAATCAACCACGTTAATGCTGGCGTGGCTGTGGGGAAAAAGGAACCCTTCTCCACTGTTGCTGGGATTGCAGATTTGTGCAACCATTATGGAGATCCGTGTGGAGATTTCTCAGAAAACTAGGACTAAGGGGTCCCACTTGACCCTCCTATCCCCCTGCTAGGAATATACCCAAAAGAATTTATAAACTCACATTGGAAAGACAGATGTACACCCTTGTTCATAGCAGCTCAGTTCCTGATAGCTCAATCTTGGAAACAACCCAAAGGTCCATCAACTGGAGAGTGGATAAAGAAGATGAGGTTTTTTTTAATAAAATAGAGTATTACTCTGCCATAAAGAATGAAAAGATCGATCCATTTAGGTGCAAATGGAGACACCTGGCGTATATACTAATAAGTGAAATCAATAGATCACAGATAGACAATTTCCAGATCTTCTCTTTGGCATGAACACCTGTAGATGCAAAAGAGCTCTAGAAAGTAGGACAGCTTTTATAGAGTGGAATATTTTTATAGGAAACTTGGTGTGGGAATGTGATGAGGGGAAGGAATAAATATGATACAGAAAGAAAAAAAAGATATGAGTTCCTAATCTCTTCCTCATATGGATAGGAATTTATACTTATTCTCCAAAGCTCTAATTAAATATCATCCTCCCTATGAAGCTTCATTGCTAACCCAGTACCACCCCTCAGTGACCAGCAATTCTCTTCATCTCTCTACTTTAATACTCAGCACCTATTACAGTGTTTTTTTAATGGCAGACTTGATTCTATCCCACTCATTTATCTGTTCTAAATGTCTAATGGTGTTCCAGGCACATGCTGGATGAAGCAATGACTATAGGAATTTGCCTTTTAAAGAAAATGGACAACACCCTTTTATTAAAACAGGCATTGCGTGTTTCCTGAATTCTTTGTCCATTCTAGGATATGCACAATTTCGCTATACGAAAAATTCAAGTGGATACTTAGAAGGAAAGAAACAGAATATAAATTGTGATAGCACATCTATTTTATGAATATCAGATTGATCTTTGAATTCTGGGAGTCATATCATAGCTATTATAAATCCGTTCACATTTTATGTCCTAAAGCAAAGCTACAAGGTATATTACTGCTGTTCTATATACAGCTCCTGTTGGTGAAGATGACTCATCCCCTTGCCACAACAGATGAGAGAGAGAAAAAGTCACTGGTGAGGATCCTGTGTCTGCCAGGAGCCCTCAACACACATAATTTACCACATCCATCAGAGATCCTCTCTTGGAAAGTGTGAATGTTAAATACTAAACATGACAGACTGAAAACTACTGTGGAAATTCAGACAAAGAGAGAGACAGAGTGAGAAAGGAGGGAGAAGAGGAAGGGGAGAAAATGAAGCAGAGAAGGTAGATGAGAAGGAAGAAGAAGGAGAAGAAGAGGGAGAAGGAGAAAGGTGGAAGAACGGAGGGGAGGGGGAGAGAGAAGAGCGGCAACAAATAAAAGCAAGAAGAGAAGCCTAGTCTCAGAAGGAAACTTAAATCTACAGTTTGAGCATAGGCTGTATTCTGAGCAAGAGGCAGTTCTGCTATAGGTGGATGGTATATATATACTGTACATACATATATATATATATATATATATATATATATATATATATGTGTGTGTGTGTGTGTGTGTGTGTGTGTGTGTGTGTATATATCACAGTTAGGCAACACCTCCTAAAGTAACAGTTACAAAAGAACACATCTCTCCATATAACTTAGTTTCATGAACACTCAAATCCAAATCCACATCATAGTAGGCTACATAGGTATTCTCAATTTGTAAGGAACTCAGCAGGTATGTGCAGGATAAATAAGAATGACTAGCCTGTCATTACCAAAGAGCAAGAGTTTCGGAGAAGTGACTAGGAGGACAGCAGTGCAACCAAAATCTGCTGGTTTCGATCTGGAAGCAGATATTCTTTGCTTTCCTATTCAGGAATTGGTAATTATTCTCCATGTGCTGATGGCATTCTCTGACTCCAGTTCAAAATCACTGAAAGAGAGTGTGCATTGAGTTCAAGGAGCTCTGCTAGGGAGTTCTTGCTCCAGGTGCAAATGAGCACATGGCCAGTCTACAAATCAGCTCCCTCATCCTATGCTATATCTAAAAAAAGTTGTGACAAGATGCTCATCAGGAAAATATGGAAGAAGTGAGTAGTTCTAGGCCATGCTTAGCCCTCTTAAGGCACATACATCATATTAGAACATTTACACTAGTAAACTAGATAGGGCTATGAGGAAAGATGGCAGGATGGGGAAGTATATCAACAATAAAATTTCCTACAACTCAGTGTATACAAGACTTTGACTTTGGAATGTAGCATTTTTCAGCTTTTAATTTTCTCAATCACAAATGTTCACACTATTATAGAATTTCCAGTCAAAGCCAGATGGGGAAAAGCCTTATGATTTTAGGAATATGAAAAGATCTCCAATCTCCCATGGACAGGAATGACAACTATCTACTATCTCTGCTAAGATTCATATAGTTTCTCATCTGTAGACACTGGGCATTTTCAAAGTAATACTTCTCAAATTATGAAAACAAGTAGATTTGTAAAAGTAAAATAGAGGAGAGAAATAGATGATCCAGCTATAGTTTCTTGTTTTGTTCCACTTTTTTCTGCTTAAGAAAGGATAAAGAAGGAGAAATTTGAAGAGAAAATGTCAAGTGCTGACATAAACCCAGGGTTTTTTAAGTGAAACAAACTACTTTGATTCTGAGAGCACTATTCTTTCTTGTTCTTCTTCAGTTCCAGACTATCAGTCATACCCAAGACTACTGGGGAGGTGGCAAAATAATTATCAAAATGAAAACTGCCTATGAGTGAATGGTAACTAGCCAACGGGAAGCTTAATGTGTTTTCAATGAGGTGGGCCTCTAGGGGACTGAAAGCTACAAACCAATGGATGTTTATTTGTACTGAGTGCAAATAGCATAAACAAGAGTAGTTTCCCATACCTATTAACCCAGTTTAAGGCATGATTATCCAAGCTTTTATCTACTATAATTATTTCTGTATCTTCAGGATAATAAGACGGGTGAGGGTATTACCAAGTGCTCACATACAAGAAGATCAAAGGCTGTTTGTTCTGCCTGGCACACTCAATGATCTTAAACTTGCAAAGAGAAATAGAACATCCTCAGTGAAAGATCTACTTACTTGCTTCATATAAAACCATGGCTACTTAAGAACTTAGACTCTCCGCATGCTAAACCTAGAAAAGCTTCTAAAAGGTTATCTGGGGTCCTTCGGAGATACCCACAAAATAGACCTCGAGGGAGATTCCACATTTAACGGTCTGTAGCCAACACTGAAAAAGCACGACTCCATGGAAGCATGGGAGTGAGCTGGTATGAGGATATCATAGGAAGATCCACATTTCCATATCTACAGATAATTGTCAGCGAATGTATTTAAATAATTTAAATAAATCACAGCTTTTTATTCCTTCTCTTAAGTTTTAAACCAAGTAGATATCTTCCCCATATTTCTTCCAGAGGCCTAACTTCTCAACTATACTTGGTCTATATTTTGCTTGAATACATGTTGCTTTTAACATGCTGAATTTGGTGCCATTGGCTGGGAAAGCTCTAGAGAGAGCTGCCTACCACCATTTATATGACTTTTACTGCAGTGTGAACCATAAAGTTCTTTCCTTCACATAGCTTGTGTGTTGTGGGAGTGGGACTCCTTACTTTCTCCTCACTTTGGGTGGCCCAGAACTATGGGCTTTAAATTCACTTGTACCCAGCAATTGCATCCTCCCTGTCTGTGTGCTCTGAGGTGATTAGAGTAAGAAAAAGATATTTGCCATGATTTCTCTTTCTGTACTCCTTAAGGCTAAATAAATATCGACTAAACTATTTTATTTATTTCAAGTCCCTAAATAAATCTTCTATTTGGGTCAAGTTAATCCCCTCAACTCTCTCTTCAATACCATTCCAACCCACCCTATCTCCCCAACCTAGACCAGAATGCCTCTCCCACAGGCCAGCCACAGGGTGCTTTGAAGCTAGTACACCTGGAAGAGGTCCTGTAACTGACCCTCTTGGAGCTCCTTGTGTCTGCTGAGGAACTTGGGTGTTACCTTCCATTATGATTGTCACAGAGTATGGTATGAGCAGATAATGAATTTCAAGACAGTTTTTAAAAACTGCTGTGTAAAGGAAATTGGGGATTTGGATTCAATTCACTATCTTCATATGATATCTCTTTTTATTCAGAAAAATTTCTTCTACAGTGGACAGACCTGCAGATTAACATGCCCAGGCAGAGGAGTTAATTCTGAAGTGAACTTCTTCCAATTCAAAGAAGGCAACGTCTGGAAGCTTTAATTTAAACAGAAACCCTGCAGAACTCACTTGTGCATACAGCTGTCAAAACAATTCAATATCTGGAGATAAATAGAGTATAAGATACCCACTAGTATATTGCACTGGAATACAACATCTTAAAATTATGTTGCCATATTCTGTACTTTATCTAGCACCCTTGATTTTAATATTTAATCTAATAGAATATGTAATTTGGCATTTTTTATAGTAAACAGTGAATTAAATGCTTATGTGGTTTATTAAGGCAAGTAAATTCAGAATAAAATCTAATGATAGCATTATAATGTGACATGCCATCACAGTTTATGGAAGAAATTTCTAGGAGGGGCACAAAGTTCTGAATACATGAATACCTGTATTATAATAAAGAAAAAGAAATACATATTAGACTTTTAGAAGTAGAATGGTACACCCTCACAATAATGCTAACAAAGGAAAAAAACAAAGTAAATCTGAAGGCTAGAAAGAGTCTGTCTGCCTGTCTTGTAGGTCAGTTCCTCAGATTCTTCCAATGTTACCATCACCACATGTATACATCTCTGCTGAGACAAAGGTGGAACCCAATAACTTCACAGCCCTACTACAAATCACACTTCATCCCTCTCATTTTTTTTCTTCCTCTCTTATGCTTTTCCCCCAACTACATCTGTCAATCCCTGGATCTAGTCAAGTCTAACACTTCAGTGTCTCTGAAGCAGCCCTCTTTCTTGATGTCCCATGATTGCCAAGGTCAGCCCTCTCATACTTCTGGATTAGAATTAATATTGTTCAAAAGTTCATACTCCCAGAAACAATGTCTATCAACATTCTAATGCATTCTTCACCTACATACTCAAGTTTTTCATTGCACTGTTTTAAATAGGTAAAATACAAAATCAGCTTGTGTTAATCTGTGAACAAAAGGAAAACAAAGTATTATACACACACATATGTACACTCATATATATGAAGTATTATATAGTCACAAAGTGAAATCCTATCATTTGCACCAAAATAGATGGAACTAGAGGCCATTATATTAAGTAAGCCACCAAAATGTATGTACATGTGCTTACTCATATGTGGAAGATGGAACAGTCAACCTGAAAGCTGAATAACTACTAGAAGTAAAGAAGGTGAAGGATGGAGGGTATATAAAGGGAGGCTGGATTTCATTGGTGTACATTATAAGCAAGTGTTAAAGTATCACATTGAACATGATTTATATTTATAGTTCACATACTTTAATAACATGAAAAACACAAGACTAGCATGGTAGTACATAACTGTAATCCTACCACTTGGAAGCCTGAGGCAGAAGAACCATCATAAGTTTGGGCCACACCTGGGCTACATAGTAAGTTCAAGGCCAGCCTGAACCATGTTTGAAACTTTATCTCAACAACACCAAGAAATATAAAAAGTAAGTATAAAATAAGTACCTACTGTTAAGACAGTATCTCTGTCATGGCTCAGAAAGCTCTCCATGACCTACTCCCATGCTTATTCCTGCCTCTTCTCTAGTGAATATTTTCAGCTTGCATTTTAAATTTTTCTTGCTCCATTTCTTTATTGTTACACTGTAGATACACATCATGATCACATTCAATAATGGGAATTTGTACCAGCATATAACATGATTTAATTATCACTTTTTTTACATTCCCCTACCTGTCCTACAACCCCTCACCCCCTAAATACATATACTTTATTTCCCTTTTTTTTATTACCATCACATTTCTCTCTACCTCTCATTACTCACCCCTCCACCAAATTTCCCTTTGGATATTTTTCTATTTCACAGTATCTCTCATACATTGTAGAACTCATTAACATCCTCAGTTTCTCTGAGGGCAATTCATAGCAGTGACTGCCTACACCAAGAAAAAGGGGAAAATTCAAATAAATAATCTAATGCTGAAACTCAATCTACTAGAAAAAGAGGAGCAAAACAAGCCCAAACCTCATACTAGGGAGGAAATTATAAGGATCAGAGCAGAAATTATTGCAATGGAAACCAAGAGACAAATACAAAAAAAAAATAAATCTAAGAGTTGGTTTCTTTAAAGGATAAACAAAATTGACAGACTCTTAGCCAACATTACCAAACAAAAGAAGGAAAAGGCTCAAATCCATGCTATTAGGAATGAACAGGGGGAAATTACCACTGATCCAATGGAAGTCCAGAGGATAATAAACACATATTTTGAAAATTTGTATTTCAATTTGTATTCCAGTGAAATGTAGAAGAAATGGATAGTTTACTAGACACATATGAATTTCCAAAGTTGAATGAGAAAGAGAAATGTTAAACATCCCAAAATCAATCTGTGAAATTGAAAATGTAATAAAAAAAAAAAACTTACTAACAATGGAAAGCCCTGAGCCTGATGGCTTCACTGCTAAATTCTACAAAACATCTTGTTTTAAAAAAATATTTCTAAACAAAATATTTCCAAACAAGTAATTTTTTAGCACAAAATCACAAGAATACCCATGTGGTGTAATAGAAAGGGCAGTGCTTTTGGAGCTAGACACTCATTCAACTCCTTCTATTACTTGCTAGATGTCACCTTTGAAAACTATCCTCAGAACTTTAGTTCTCTCAAATGGAAAGGACACTTACATGCCAGCTTGTTTTCCATCGTCCTATGAGATCTGTATTACCCCCAATAAGTGATAAGTATTATTAAAGAAAACACTTATCAAATAAGACATCAGATAAGTGTTTAAGAACTGTTTTCCCAGATCCATGATCTGTCTTCCAGGGATACCACCCAGCCTCTCTTCTTTGAGGAGCTCTCAGGTGGCCAAAGAGTCTAGGATGCACAATTACTATGAGAAAAGAAAAGAAAAAAAAAAACTCATGGATTCAGTTAGATCTTTGGGAAAGGAGTAAATGATTCCTGCTCTTCCTAGTACTGCTGGACAATCCCACGCATTTCTACCCATGCAGAGAATGTCCACATCTTTGATTCCTGATCAAAGTCTCTCTTGCCCTTTCTTGACCAGGCTTACTAAAATGATATTGAAAGGCAAGTCTGGAAATCATCTCTATTGTAAAGTGTTTCCATAATGTTCTCCCTGCCTCTTTCTCTCACATCCTCAGAAGAGGTAGAAATAAATAGTAATTATCCTCCTTTCCTGTTATATTACTATAACCTTGTTGCCTCTCATCCTCCTTAGGATGGTTAAAAAACCCTCACAATTTCTTCCACATTGTAATTTTCTCTACTCAGTTTCCACTTTGAAGACTGACTGGCAGCTGCCTGTTAATTTCTACTGATCCCTTTGTGAGCAACAATTTTCATAACCAATTCACAGCTACCTCCAACATGAATTTGCCTGTATATAATTATATCCACATATATACCAATTATAATCACAGTAACTTAAAATCCCACCTGTAGAAAAGATGTTTCCACTCTCTTGTATATAAGCTGTCCTCAAATAACATAAGCACAAAACTTTCCAAAAAAGACTATCTGTAACACACCCCACCCACACACAAACACACACACACACACTCACTGTTGCCTCTCTCTACACTGTACACCTCAGGTGACATTATGGCTCTACCATTAAACACTCATGCTGTGATTATTTTATTAAAGTCAGAGAAAAATAAGTACAAACAAGCAGCCAAGTGAATGAAGTTTGTTACTATACACTGATATAATTCATTTTTGCTTTCATTTTCAACAAGATATTCTCAGATCTCAGGCATAAAGTCAAGTAGTCTCACCTGAGTAGGTGAAAATATTCATTATCAGAACTTCTTTTTAATTTCCCCTGATAACACAGCACAACAGCAAATCCCTACATGGGAACTGCCCCCATTGTGAATCACACTTAGGGTTTTACTGAACAAAATACCCTAGGTATCTGCAGGTATTTACTTTCTGAAAAAGTAGCAATATTCTAAAGCTTAAATTTAATTTTCATAAGGCAAAATGTGATGTCTTATCCCACAATCAGTAGTACCCTTCCTACTTTAGAGTTATAAGATTAAATAACACATGATTTGTTAAACAACTATTAATGCTAATGATTGACTACATCTTCAGTCACACATAAAATCTTTAGTGTGAGGCAAATGCATATTAATCCCATAAGGGCCACTGTTAATTAGGATTATAAATGCCAACTATAAGCATTTCTTAAAGAAATATATAATTAATTTAAACAGAGAAATACCATATCAGCCAATATTTCTTTATATGGTGTATGTTTTTTAAAAAATTATCTCCTAAAGTATATATTACTTTTTCTATTTCTTACTAAGTGAGGAAACTGAGGCTCAAGGATGAAAAGTGGCTTGTTAGGAGAGTAATATTAGAAAAGAGACAGGACTATAAAATCAGCTTTAAAATTTTAAACAGGCTTTCTCTTCCATTACATCATCTCAAACTTTATTATTGAGTAATTTGGGTGCTGTCATAGTTAAGTTATAAATAGTTCTGGATCTGATATTTTCCTCTCCACCAGTGGCTTTAGCTCTTTCAGTCTGTCTTATTTCTTTAGTGAGTAACATAGCATGATATTAATTGATAGGAAAAATGGTTGAAAAAATGCCACAGAAATGCTAATAGAATTTGCAAGAAAGTTTAAGATGGACACCTCCACATTCCACTAAGGAATGGGGAACAAACCAATGCAAGAGCTTGGCATGCACTTCACTGAGAGTATAGAAATGTAGCAGTATTCCTCACATGCTATTGTGCAAAAAAACAGTAAGTTAACATCTTTTACATTTTCTAGTAGTTCCAGTAATGAAAGAAGACAATCACACCTAAACAACACCTTAAAAATCTTTGTCTACTGCTTATTAATAATTATTGACCTGGTAATATCATTAATGGCTACAGAGCTATTTGTAGAATACTTTACTGCTCTCTTTGATAAACTGTGCTATTCTGAAATGGGCAACATGCATCAGATCTAACAACCCAAACATCAAATGGACACCATGGTGTTTCAATAACATTGCTGCTCACTATTCCAGCAGGTTCTTCACCCCTCTCTTTTCTCATCTTCTCGAGGCTGACTACAGGCAGCAGCCGTCTGTGCTCATTACTGAGTCTCATGCAGACATAATGCAAAGGAAAGGGAAGTCTACAACATTCCTCTTCTTGGATTTCCATGCCTGTGTGTTTGGTCTTTCACAGATGTCTAGAGGGAAACAGAATCATATCTTTGTTCTGAAAGGGGAAATTGCTTGTAGTCTTTTACAAACAAATTTGGATTTTATTAATTTTTCTCACTAAAAACTTAGTTTCACATTTGAAGTTTCTAAAAAATTGATTTAAAATATTATTTATGTCAAATAGACTAAGAGAAATAGGTCCCCTAGACCTACTGAAAATGAAACCTCAATGTAACTGTGGTATGTTTCTTTCTTTCTTTCCCTTCCTTCCTTCCTTCCTTCCTTCCTTCCTTCCTTCCTTCCTTCCTTCCTTCCTTCCTTCCTTCCTCTTTCCTTTCCTTTCCTTTCCTTTCCTTTCCTTTCCTTTCCTTTCCTTTCCTTTCCTTTCCTTTCCTTTCCTTTCCTTTCCTTTCCTTTCCTTTCCTTTCCTTTCCTTTCCTTTTCTTTTCTTTTCTTTCTTTTTTTCAGACAGGATCTCGCTTTGTAGTTCAGGCTGGCCTGAGCTCTCTATGTATCCCAGGCAAGACTTAAACTCAGCAATCCTCTCTGCCTCCTGAGTGCTGGGATTACAGGCGTGAGGCACCACACCCAGCAGCGGTATGTTTCTGTACATGACCATTTCAACATACAAGTCCAGTCCACTTTGATAAAAATATGTATATGAAGTTTAAACAAAAATGTTTAATTATCTATTGCCTGGTCCCTCTGAAGCACTATCTGCCCAATTTACATAAATTAACCACCTTACAGTTTTTTTTGAAATACATAGACAAGGACAGAGTTAAAACAATAAGAAAAATGGGCTTAATGCTTTGAAATTTGAATCAAAATCTACAATATGCTTTCATGTTTTAAACTCAAACTTTTTTGAGAGTCAATATTTTGCTTCTTAGCTTACATACTAAATATAATTACCTTCAAGTAACTTTAGAATGCATGATGTTATATGTCAATTATTTCGCTAAAGTAAAAGTCATTGTTATAATATAACATTTTTTCTCAACAATGTAGAACATTAATTAAGAAGTCAATTTGAGCATGTATCCCGGTATGGGTCAGTTTATTTATTTGTGTCACACAAAAAAGTTTATTGTCTTGAACAAGCCTTTTTTTTATTATTATTCTCTAGTGTTATTTCTTGAATTTAGTTTACAGAATTTCTTGAATTACAGTTTAAGTTCTCTAATTTTATTGTGAAAAAGCTCAATTTACTATTATTTATGCAGAGATTGAGAAATAATAGTAGTATCTGCTTGAATTGATAGAAGAAATAAAATTTAATAACCTAGTGTTCTCTTCACCCTATCACCCCACAGATAAACACAGAGAAAAAAGCTGGAAATTTGCGAGGCACCCAGCCTCTATCTGCTCATTCTCCTGTGTTGAGGTCCAGGGGCTGGCTGTAATCTATAACACCTGAGCAGAAGCAAGATACTTCAAAGTATCAAATAATAATTTGGTAAAAGCAAAAAGCTTTGCACATTGACATGTTCATTTAAAACACACACATACAGTGCCAGGTGTGGTGGCGCAAGCCTGTAATCCCAGCACTGGGGAGGTAGAGGTGGGAGGATTGCTGACTTCCAGGCTTGCCTGGGCTACATTGTGAGCTCAGAGCCAGCCTGAACTACAAAGCGAGACCCTGTCTCAAACACACACACACACACACACACACACACACACACACACAAAATCATGTTGTACTTCTATCTGAATCTAGAAGCTGTCTTATAATTAATCTAAATAATTTATTACTTGCTGCCTACTGTGTACGATAGCAAAAACTGGTTAAAAAGGCATACATTTAATTGTCACAATATAAATTGGATATTAATATTCACAATTTATGAATAAAGAGACTGAGGTCCAGAAAAGATAAGGATCTTATCCAAGATTATCCTCCTAGTAAGCAGTAAAACTGGAATTCAAATTTATGCCTATTTGGTTCCAAAGCTTTTCTGACTACTCCATATAAAACTAAGTGAATTTCCTAATCTTCTCATGGTCCTGTATACTTAATTACTCTAAGACAACAATCCTATGCTATCTTTATCAGCATTTCTCTTTACTAGCACTCAGTCTTTGTCATCTAATTTTGACTGCTCATGTTGTTACCTCTCATTACCTATAAAAACCAGATCCCTGCTACAGTCTGTATATACTACGTTCAACAGGCATCAATAACCCAAGATGAAGGAAGGCAGATTTAAGAGCATTTCTTTCATTGCTTCATGTAACCAGCATTATCATTGAATGAACCAAATGAAATGACATCCTATGAGTCCAGACTGTTGGGTTGGTGCTACTTCTCCACAATGGGTTTGTACCCTTAAGATTTGCAATCCAGGCCAAGTTCAGGAAGAAAATGCATCTGTTCCTTGGAAGTAAGAAAAAGACAGCTACCTAGTCCAGAACAAGCCAGCAATGTTAGAAAAAAAGCCGCCAAACTACAAGTCTGAATCCTTTTGGTGGAAGAATACTAGGGCACCAAAGAACTATTGACAGTGCTGGCTTCTTTGCTTTGGAAAATAACTGCACTGTTTTATAATCAAAGTCTCTATGAAACTATTTTCTAATCTTATTTTATTTTTTAATCTTTTTAAAGGTCGTTTTATTATATGGTATTCTAATTCAACGCAGACCAAGGAAAAAGAGTATACTCATCAGACTTTCTTAGATTTGTAAGAAAACCAATGAAACTATTAACCTAACAATGCTGGATTCAAATTAATGGGAAAGCAGGAAGCTGGTCAAATCTCACAAATGCTTGTTTTATATGAATGCTGGACACTTCTTCAACTTCATGAGATTCTACATAAGCTAAAAGAAAGTCTAATCCTAACTCCAAAATCTTAATAATTTATCTCTTTAATAGTTGCTGTGTATATAATTAAATTTATTACATTAAGTGATGAAATTTATTAAATTCATTGATACTTAACTGTCCAAAGCTTTTGACTTTTGTGATGGAGACAGCAAATAGATACTTATACTGTTAATAGCATGTGAACTATCAGGGTATCTGACTGTTTGTCAAAATAATACTTAATAAACTTTAATGTTGCTTTTCTGGTAGAGACAGTACAAAAGTACAGAACAATTCTATAAAAGTATAAATTAAAAAAAATTTGGAGAAGAAATAAAACAACATAGATTATTCACAACACTACTCATTTGATGAGGATCAAGGGCACAATCTCTTAGTTCTAAATATTGGATTTTATTGAATCCTTTCTAAAGATGTTGGTAAAATTCCAAGGATATTTTGGCAAACCTTCACTGGCAATTCATGGGGAAAATACTTTAGATGTTCAGTCCTGGAAATGGAACTAAAAATATGGAAATAATTATTTCAAGTGGATCTGCAAAATCTGCATGCAATGCAAGCACATTTTGGAAGACAGTTTCTTACTCTCTGGATTTGACATCCATCTCCCGCACTACACCACTTCCAACTCCTTCGTACAGCCCTCCCGGCATTCTGCCTGCAAATATGTATTATAGCACTGTTCACACTTTCTTTACATACTTGTAAAGATCTTCAGGCTAGTGCTGACCTAAGATTAGTGCACTGTTTCTAAAAGGTCATTTTTAGAAACATTTAGAAACATTTTTCCTGAGAATAAATATTGGCAACTCTAGAATTTAAATAGTACATGTCACTAAGGTTATGGATTTTAGGTTGTCTCTATATCTTTATAATAGTGTTCTACATACTTTAATGTTCTTCACTTAATGGTGCTATTGCATGATTTTTCTTTTTGAATTCTATTGATTAGTATATGAATTTCTCAGTTGTATTTCCTCTTTCATTGTTGATCCAGTAGAAGAAAACCCAAAATCTATATACCCAAAATCTTTTATAAAATGGCTTTCTTACTTTAGCTGGTAGCACTGGTCAGGATATAATGTCTTTTAGCTTGCTAGCTATTGTTGATACTCAAATATAACAATATTATTCAATCTTCTCAGACTAACTTGCCTCACAGACCTCGCTGAGGCCACACATAGCCTTTTCAGTAGCTCAAAGAAGGCCAATTGCTTTAAGAAGTCTTTGGCTCTTTGTCGCCTGCCATGTGTGCTCATCGCAGTCACTCCATCTATATGAACTGAAAGATAGGTCCAAGATGTTGGCAAAGCTCTCATGACTCGACTTTCCTATCTTGTCACACTACTGTGGCTCCAATCATGTCTTACATTAATGTTTGTTTTATTCAAATCAGATCCACTACATGTATACTCTTAAAAACATGCACTTAAAGAATGCATGCTATATATATATATACACATGTATATACACACACACACATATACATATATATATGTGTGTGTGTGTGTGTGTGTGTGTATATATATATATATATATATATATATATATATATATGTAAATCAGGGAAAACAATGTTGCCAGAAAAATACAATAAATTTGGTAAGTTAAAATCTGTATCATGTACACGTGGAGGACATGCTAATGAGTGAAATCAATAGATCACAGATAAGCAAATACCAGATCTTCTCATTTATATGAGCATGTGTAGATGCAAATGAGCTCTAGAAAGTATGATGGTCTTTGTAGAATGGTCAATTTCCAAGGGAAATTTGGTGGGGGGATGTAATGAGGGGAAGGAATAAATATGATTCTGAAAGAAAATAAAAGAGCATGTATATAGGGGGTGGGGAGGTGTGGGGAGGTGGGAATATGGGTAAAAATAAGAATTGATTTGTGTCATATATTGGTACAAATTCCCCAATGTTATGTGATTGTGAGATGTATGTAAATTGTACCAATAAAGAATTTAATTTTAAAAATCTGGATCACGTAGTAGGAGTATACAGCCAACATTTCTAAGTCTTAATTTCTTGCAATGCCCATGCTACACTGATGCCATATCTAAACTTTGTGAAATAATTTCCTTCATATTTTGGATTAAGCATAAAATTGCCAAAATAAGTAAGTCTGATAATACTAGTTGTTTACCTCTCTTCTTCATAAAAATACTTTTACTTGAGAATACAACTTCAACACAAGTTAAATATACCAACATGAATATTTGACTCATATTTGAGTCTGGACTCACTGCTGAGCTTTTTTGGACTCTTTCTTGCTTATGGTCCAGAATCTTGAGCACTTTAGGCAAAGGCTCTACGTGCAGGTCCCATGAGTTCTATTATCAGTTCTGATTGTACATTTCACGTCAATCCTCCTTCCACCTAGGCTGGCTCTAGTACACTGGTGACTCTTCTAAAAGGATCAGGTGCTGAATTAGAAACTAGATGATATTGAAAGTCTTGAAGACAAAAAAGGCATTCTAAGCTTCATATTGAATCAATAATGTCAATCCAAAAACAGGACAACAGATGAACTTTGATATACACAATCTTGTTTACTTGTACATGATAATATCAACTCCCACTTAAGTGAAATGTCATGGAATAGGACCTAGACATCGTTATGAAATTCTTAAATGAATTACAGGAATTCAACCTGGCACTGAGTTGAAAGAAAGTCTAAGATTTTATCTAGCAAATTTATTTGGGGAAACATAATAATTTTTTTTTTTTTTTACTTAAAAGAGGTTTTATGAACACAGGAACCTAATAAAGGCCATAATATTTTCCCTTAGAAAACAGCTATTAATAAATCTGATCTGAAATTTAAAAAGTATGCTTAAAAAAGCACTTTATTACTTTTGTCATACTAGGTCTCTTCTTTTTCCAAATGAATTTTTGGATTGTTTTTCCAGTTCTATGCTGTTGGGATTTCAATCAGGATTATATTGAATATATACAGCACTTTTGGAAGCATGATCTTTTTCACTATTCCAGTTCTTCCTTCCCAAGAACAAGGGATGTCTTTCCATTTTCTGATATCATCTTTTTTCATTGTGCTGAGATTTTCAGAGTAGAAGCCTTTTATTTCCTTCATTAGAAAGAATCCCAGATACTTTATTATTGTGAGTGCTATAGAAAAAGGAATGGCTTCCTTTTCCACTTCTCTCTCAGTGAGGTTCCATTTGACCCACTTATTCCCCTACTGGATACCTTCCTAAAAGAATTATATCACATGATATCTGTGCACCCATATTTATAGTGGTACAGTTTTAAGAAGCTAAATCTTGGAAACAACACAAATGCCCATTAACTGGTGAATGGATAAAGAGGTGGGGTTATTTTTATAATATTGTGGAGTACTACTTAGCCATAAAGAATGATAAAATAAACAGACATTTATAGTTAAATGGATGCAAATTGAGGCCATAAATTTAAGAAACATACAGGACACACATATGTAAGTACCACATTGTTTCTCTGGTGTGAGAAACTAAAAGTGTAAACAAGGACCAAAATGTATAACAGATTATGTGAAATAAGAAGAAAGGGTCCAAAAGGTAGGAGGGGCAAAAAAGAAACAGAAAAAAAATAAGAGAAAAGAAAGAAAAGCAGAAATTAAGCTTTTGTACATAGGGAGGGGTAGATGTCTGGAACTTTGGAGGACTTATGGATGTCTGTCCTGCCCTATGGGATCAACTACTGAGATTATTATGCACATCTGCATTTCCCTGAAGAATCAACAACTGGGATTATTGCTGATATCTGCCTTGCCTTACAGGATCCTCAACTATAGAGTTTATTGCAGCTATCCGCCCTACCTTATGCATGCTAGGATTCTGGATGAAGGAATTTGGATTTTGTGTGAAGGCTTGGTACTGAATAAAGGTGAAGCAAGCTTGGGGGATACTGAGCCTTTTGCTGCTGCTGCTGCTCAAAGTAGCAAGAGTTTAGATTGGGGTGAGGCTTTTACTCAAGTTTCCAATTTTGTTTGTTGCTTGCTAATCCTTTTGTTATGGGACTCATGGGGAACTGGAGCTTGCCATGAAGGTTCTGGCTGTGTCCTCTTTCCCTGTCTCCCACAGGTGGAGGGGTGAAAAGGAAGTAAGAGGAATGGAGAAACACAAGAACTAAGATGTATTGTGTACAGGCACAAATTCCCAATGATGAATATGATCATTATATGTATAAAAAATGTACCAATAAATGAATTAAATAAAGAAAATCACTTTAAATAGTATTCAGTGCAGATAATAATATTTAATATATGGGTAATTCAGATGATTGCTCATGAATATTGCTCATGAATAATGAATATTGATTGCTCACTAAACTGTTCTTCAGACAGAGTTATAGTCATTTTGGTTAACAAAAATGTATGACAAAATAAATTTTATTATTTTTTCTACAGTTAATAAAACATTAAAAGCTATATGTTTATATTTACATATAGACACAAATATTATATATTTCCAAAAGACTTCAACTAAATTTTTCTATTATTGCAATACTTTAAATTTCTTCTTATGTAATAGTAACAAATTTTTGACAAAAATAAATCTCATCATTGAAAGCAGCAGACAATAATATAGAAGTGCGTAGATAATACAGTGCTTATTATAAGATATTTTCAAATCTTTTAATTATGGAATGTTTAATAAAAAGCATCACACCTCATTTTCATAATGAATTAATTGGCCACTGTATGTCACACAAGGCCTTGTACTGAGGAAGAAACACTCTCTTTCCCTCAGGCCGTTGAATTGTGAGCTTAAAGCTTAGGGTGGGCTTTCTGTCCCCAAGTGGATACAGCCCTGCTTAAAGAAGTGATCTAAGGAAGAAACAATTATTGTTGAATAATTCAAATTCTCTTCATTTAATAATTATTTAAGAAACTAAAAAATAAAAGAAGTAAATTCAGAAAACTGGAAGGGAACGGATTCTGTTGTAAGAAGTCAGATTTAGCAGTTAAATCTGAGGCTAAAGTTAATACCAGTAATTTACAAATATTTGACCCAATAAATTCCTTTTTTCATTTAATGCCAGACTAAATTGAATGTCTGCTTTTTGTAAATTAAAGAACTCTAGATAATACATACACACAACTATATTATTTATGAAAATGCAGAGGAAGAAAAGAAAATATAGCATGGCTGTTGGTTAGGAATTTAACATTTCTTTAAGGTGGCAAATTATAATATATGAATACACATGTTGAATATACATCCACTACTTGCTACTGCTTCATTATTATCAATGATACTGAGCATGGGAGAGATGCATTTCCCTTTTATTGAAGCAGAAAAGTAAACTCATCACTTAAAATGTAGCATTTTTCTTAAAGCAAATAATGAATATGAAACAAATTTTTACAAATTATATTTAATACACATTATATTAAGCAGATGCCTTAAAGTTAAAATTCTGAAGTTCTGTATAATACTAAGGCAAAAGACATACAGAGGGCTTCTAATATAATTTCTTAAATAATATCTAGTTTTCTGATTTTTTTTTCTTCCTCATGTGAATAAAGATTTCTAACATTGGTTTCAGATTTCTAAGTTTATACTCATAGGTAGGGTTTTATTTTCTAAAGGATATCACAACAAATTTCTATTAAGAGTTCATTAGTCCGGGCCGGAGGGTTAGCTCAGTGGTTCCAGCGCCTGCCTCACAAGCGCAAGGTCCTGAGTTCAATTCCTGGTAACCACATACAATGCAGGGCATGGAGACTCATGCCCACCAACAATCAATAACACATACCACAGTGCCGGGCGTGGTGGCTCATGCCTGTCATCCCAGCACTCGGGAGGCAGAGACAGGAGGATTGCTGAGTTCGAAGCTTGCCTAGGCTACATAGTGAGCTCAGAGCCAGCCTGAACT
This sequence comes from Thryonomys swinderianus, assembly GCA_004025085.1. Taxonomy (NCBI): domain Eukaryota; kingdom Metazoa; phylum Chordata; class Mammalia; order Rodentia; family Thryonomyidae; genus Thryonomys; species Thryonomys swinderianus. The sequence continues at coordinate 18,818 of PVIC010032220.1, forward strand.
ACAAAGTGAGACCCTGTCTCAAAAAAAAAAAAAAAAAAAAAAAGAGTTCATTAGTCCATTATCTGTTGCTGCTATAGCAAAATATCTGAGGCTAATATAGAAAAGATATCTGACCTCAAAAAAAAGAAACAAAGCATATGTATATAGGGGGTGGGAAGTTGCAGCTTGGGTAGGGGAATGGGAAAAAATGAGAATTAAGTCATGTCATATATTGGTACAAATCCTCGATGCTGAGTGTGATCATGATGTGTATATAAAATATGCCAATGCACCAATAAAGATTTTTTTGTGTGTGTGATACCAGGGATCAAACTCAGGCCTTAGGGAGTCCAAGTTTGGCACAGTACCACTTGAGCTAAATCCCTAGCTCTAAGAACTCATTTTTTAAAACAAAAGAAATTTACTGAGCTCACAGGTTTTGAGGATAATAACAAAACAGCAGACAGCATGTGTTTGACCTCTAATGAAAAACACTCTTGCTATGTCACAAAGGAAGCAGAAGGAAAATGACCACATACAGAAGGAGAGTTATAGTGATATAGGAAGCAAGAAGAATTCAGTCTCACTCTATAACACACTGTCATGGAACCCAACCAAGATCGTGCAAGAACTACATTATTCCCTTCTGAGAGGATGGCATCCTCCTAGACCTACTCACCATGCACTAAATCCCAGATTAAAGGTTCCACCACTTCAACGCTGCTGCACTGAGGACCAACACTCCAGTATATCATCCTTTGGGGGACACATTCAAACAGTATTCAAGCCATAAAAAAGAAATAAGACATCTTCAAACAAACCTTCACCACCATTTTTAAAGTTGATGTTCAGGTAAACCAATATGTAAATATTTTGTGGGTTTTTCCCCCTATTTACAACTTAATCCATGTTCATTTAACAGATGATACAAATGATATTATGCTTATCACAATGGATGATTATTTCTTCAGATATTCTCTCTAAATGGCTACTTTGTAGTGAACAAATTTTAAGATAAATCACACAGAATTTAAAAAAAGAGGGTGAGATATTTAGCTCAGTGGTTCCAATGCCTGCCTAGCAAGCGCAAGTCCCATGGTTTGATCCCTGGTAACCACATACAATACCAGGCATGGTGACCACACCCACCAGTAATCAGTACCACACACCACAGTGCCTGGTGTGGTGTCTCACGTCTGTAATCCCAGCACTTGGGAGGCACAGGCAGGTGGATTGCTGAGTTCAAGGCTTTCCTGGGCTACATAGTGAGCTCAGGGCCAGCCTAAATTACAGAGCTAAACCCTCTCTCAAAAAAAAAAAAAAAAAAAAAAAAAAAAAAAAAAAAAAAAAAAAAAAAAAGAAAAAAGAAAAAAAAAGAATTTAAAAAAGAAATTAAAGTGAGAATATACCTTTTATTTAAGCAAAATGCATTATTTACATTACTTATAAACTGATTGCAAATATGAACAAGAGGAGGGTATGAAATCAGCATTTCACACCCCCCCCCAAAAAAAAACCCTAAATCACTAAAGGGAAAGTGATAATTAAATGTAATCTTTTTTTCAGCTTGATTTGTTAAACTGAGGGAATACTAAAAATATGTATGCCCAAAATTAATATAAAATGTCACCTAAGGAACAGGATGAATATGTGGAAGTAAGAGATAAGGTCCAGGAGAGAAATTTTCCTGAAAGTAAAAAGAAGCCTGAAGAGCCAAAAGCAGGACAGAGATTAAAAAAAAAAAAAGGATGGCATGCAATAATTACAATAGAAATAGATCAAAGGTCTAAATCTTAAAAATACTATATCTGCTATAAGATAGAATAGGTACAACTCTTAAAGACAGATGTAGGCAAAGAATTTATGAAAAAAACTCCAATTGCACAGAAAATATCACAAAGAATTAACAAATAGGATCTCACCTTATTAAAAAGTTTTTGAACAGCAAAATAAATCACTAACAAGGAGCCAGAGATTTAGCTCAGTGTTTTCAGCACCTACCTACCTAGCAAGTGCAAGGTCCCTGGTCTGATCCCCAGTAACCAAATACAACAATACTGGGCATGGTGACTCATGCCCACCAGAAATTAGTAC
>PVIC010032221.1:0-20822 GCA_004025085.1 Thryonomys swinderianus
TTTTTTTTTTTTTTTTTTTGCTTTTTGGAGACAGGGTCTCGCTTTGTAGTTCAGGCTGGCCCTGAGCTCACTATGGTGCCCAGGCAAGCTGCCGCGAACCCAGCAATCCTCCTGTCTCTACCTCCCGAGTGCTGGGATTACAGGCGTGAGCCACCACATCCGGCATTGTGGTATGCGGTGTTGGTTGTTGGTGGGCGTGGGTCTCCACGCCCAGCATTATATGTGGTTACCGGGGATCGAACTCAGGTCCTTGCGCTCACGAGGCAGGCGCCGGAACCACTGAGCTAACCCTCCGGCCCAGTAAGAATACTCTTAAAGTATATGCAAGGGCTGGGGCTGCATTCCAGTGGAACAATTGTCTGGTGTGTGCAAAGCTCTCTGTTTAATCCCAAGCCCTGGGAAAAAAATCAGCATGCCGATTTTGATGGAACTGATAACACAGAAATTCATTTAAGGATTACTGACCTCAAGTAGCTTCTTTCTATTTATGTTATTTTAACAAATTGATGGACTTTAAGTACAATGCTACTACACAGGTACTTGTACATTTATCAATTATTCCAGCAATATATCTTAAAAATGAATCCCCTATTCAAACCGGTACTTAGATAAATTAAATCAACACTGCATTTTGTAATGTTTTCTTTGAATGGAGTAAAAGTAACAAAAAACAAACTGATCTCGTTATATTTCCTTTCACATTCTATTTTTTAGGAAAATTTTTCAGAAATCTGAGACTAGATTTCAAAAATCACAGCCTGGAAGTATTGCTGGCCCCAACCCACATCAATGCTGTTCAGACTCAGACACTATCGTCATGGACGCTAGGCTTCACACTCACGGTCTGGCTGTGGACTTGCTGGGGAGGAAGGTACTCACGGCCACAGTAGACATGGAAGCAGACGCTGGGTCTGGCCAGATGATACACGTAGTAGCCTCCAGGGCAAGCCTTGACCTCCACCGTGGTGTTCCACAGGCAGCAGTTCCCCTTGAAGCTGGCACAGGCCTGGCGCTGCACAACGCCATCAGCTTCTAGGGGTTGGCTGCCATTGAGCCAGATGGGTGCGTGGGTTCCACAGTGGTTTTCAGGTATGCAGAAGGTGGGCATGGCATCCCCTGCCATGCCCGTGAAGCGGTACCACTCCCCATCCACGTGGCTGTCACACAGAGGTGTGCCTTGAGACTCATCAAACTGGTGGTCTGTATTCCTCCAGGGCTCATTCAGACTGATGTAGGCAGAACAAGGATCTAGGGCTGGGGACGGAGAGGAAACCTCAGAGGCAGCTGGTGACCCTTTGGGTCACAGTGCCAGCACCCTGAGTCTACATTCTTGGCCTTGCATTTTGGCTTTGTTGAAGTCTAGAAAGTATAAAAAGCCTTCAAAAGTAGTTGTGTAAGATTCCTCCATGTGATTTAAACACTCTGCACAAAGGCCCTTTATGGGGTTACTGTGAACCTATTTAATGGTTAGAGTTAGCTTTAGACTAAATGTTTGACCAGTGTAATCACTGAATGGAAGGATAGTTGTCCAAACAGGGAGACTAGGATTCTGCGGGGCAGGTCGTGTCTGCCTGCTGCGTTCACGCACACTAAGAGACTGTCCTCTGCACAGTCAGTGAGCCACTGACTTGTCCAGGGGAAGTCGACTCATCTTGGGAGGGGGTGCCAAATACTAGTGAGTGGAGAAGAAGCTCAGAACTATAGTTTGGAATAAAAGAAGACTGAAGAAAGCATATTAGTTTTGGAAAATCCCCTATTCAAACCGGTACTTAGATAAATTAAATCAACACTGCATTTTGTAATGTTTTCTTTGAATGGAGTAAAAGTAACAAAAAACAAACTGATCTAGTTATATTTCCTTTCACATTCTATTTTTTAGGAAAATTTTTGGAAAATCTTACGGAAAACAGTCTTATGGAACAGAAGTATTTGGTTACAAGAATAACAACAAACCATTAAAGAGCAGCTTAACTACACCGCCATGGGAGAGGCTGTGTCAGAGCACAGCGAGCTCCCCATCTTTGGAGGTTAAAATAAAAGGATTTGAATGTTTTTTTTTTTTGCTTTTTGGAGACAGGGTCTCGCTTTGTAGTTCAGGCTGGTCCTGAGCTCACTATGGTGCCCAGGCAAGCCACCGCAAACTCAGAAATCCTCCTGTCTCTGCCTCCCGAGTGCTGGGATTACAGGCGTGAGCCACCACGCCCAGCATTATATGTGGTAACTGGGGATCGAACTCAGGTCCTTGCGCTTGCGAGGCAGGCGCTGGAACGCTGAGCTAACCCTCCGGCCCAGGATTTGAATGGTTTTAAAAAAGATTATAAACAGAATTCTGCCTCAGTGGGAAGTTTAACTCAGAGGGAGAGTATAAAGCTCATACCACTGTAAAGAAAAAGGCCTCAGGCCATGTCAGCTGCTCTGAAATACACATTACACTGGTGAGAAATCATCAGAGGAAATATAACAGTTTGGGAAAGGAAATGAGTGGGGTATTGCATTTTTTTTTGAAATAACAGATTTGCAGAGCTGCAAACAGCAGGAGCAATCTTCTTAAAATTCCCAGAGGTGTGTCAGCTGAAGCTGAGACTTTATAGTTTGATGTCCTTAGAGGGGAAGGAAGGTCCTTAGCAGCCCCCACCCCCACCCCAATCAGCAGGAAAAACCTCCCTTCATTGCTTTCTGGCTGTGCCTTTCTTGCCCAGCAAGTTTCCAGAGCAATTTCACAGGTGATTATAAATTCATAGAAATGTTTCGCTCATCTCCTGGCTCTAATTTTGTAAGAAATGGTTAGATACTCAACTTTTAATGGCTTCTACAGAAATTCCAGTAATGACTATTCCATGATTTATAAAGTTTTTCCTTAAACTTAATTCTCACTTATTGTGCTGTTAAAAAATTTGTTTTCGTGGGCCAGAGATTTAGCTCAGTGGTTCTGGCACCTGGCTAGCAAGTGCAAGAGCCCTGGTTCGATTTCCAGTAACCACACACAACAATACTGGGCGTGGTGACTCACGACCACCAGCCATCAATACCACATACCACAGTGCCGGGCGTGGTGGCTCACGCCTGTAATCCCAGCACTCGGGAGGCAGAGACAGGAGGATTGCTGAGTTCGAGGCTTGCCTGGGCTACATAGTGAGCTCAGGGTCAGCCTGAACTACAAAGCGAGACCCTGTTTCAAAAAAAAAAAAATGGTTTTCTTTCTTGCAGAAGATCTGTGACACAAGGAGAAATTTATCCATTCTCCGTTGTAAAATATGTATTTATATGTTAATCACTCTGTATTTTCTAACACTAAATGGTCCCATCCCACTCCATGCCCCCAATCCTTTAATAATCTGGCCATGGGTGTTAAATTCTGCTTTCAGTCTCAGTGCGGAGTCCAGAATTTGGATTATGCACATAGATCCTCTGGTCCGCACTGGAAGGCTTCCGAAGGAGCAGCCTGTGAGTTGCTCCTCAGGTGGGCATCCAGGGCTCTGGGTTTGCTGGCAGCGCCCATGCCATCCTGTAGGATGCCCACCCTCCAGCCAAGACGCCTGCGTGCAGGTGCAGACGCAGGTCCGAGCGCACACCCGTGTCCCACCCTTTCCGCAAACTCGCATCACCCTGGCAGCCCCAGACCTGCGTGAAACCGCGCCCCTGCTCCGCCCAGAAGCCCTCCGTCCTCTGTCCCTCCCCCCTCGCCTTCGTCCGCTTTCTCCCCTCCTCTCCTTCCCCTTTTCTCACTTCCATTGTCTCCCAGCACGAGCGTCCAGCCCAGGCTCCCAAGTCCACCCCAGCTCTCCCTGTGTTGAGCCAAATATCCAAGAGCCCTGGAGCTGGGATGGCGAGGTCGGGGAAGGGGAAGGTCGGGGGCGCTCAGGAGGACGGTGCTGGAGGCGCTCCAGGGAGGAGAAAGATTCTGAGCGACCCTTGGTTAACAGCTGGCAACAGATACGGGTGACTGAAGGTGGCAGCTCAAGCCTCTTGTGGGGGCAGGTTTTGGACTTACAGAAACCTTGAGAACGCAGTGCCAAAGGGTTTGCACGTGCTCTGCCCAGCCCCCCCTCACGGTTTCATTTTACGTATACGGCATATATTAATTAGCATGGAACCTTTGCCACCGTCAATGGACCCTTGTTACATTAACTCAAGACCATAGTTTTATTCTTATTTCCTTAGTTTTTACCCACATCATTCCTTGTCCCAGGATACTACTCTTCATTTAGCTTTACCTCCGTGGAATCTGAAGCCTACTTTGTTAAAGCCCAGAGTTCCTGCAAAGAGATGAATCCAAACACTCAGCTACACAAAAGTGCCAGGAAGGACGGTTCCCTCCACCCCAACCCCAAACCTCTCTTCCAGCTAGAATTTTGGTTCTATTAGAGAAAGAAATCTGTTAGTAAGTGAAATTGAAACTTCCCTTGTCTCGCTGGCCAGTTTTGTGCCAGAGGATAGAGAGAGTTTAAGAGTTGCTTGGTCTGAACAAAAGGTCACACATGTTTTTAATGGTCAAAGCTAAAGTCTTTCCCAGATCTATGCCCTTCACTAGGATAGAGCTTTCAGAGGCTTGAATTTATTTAAAAAAAAATTGTCTCCTCACCTCTAAAATTTAAGGTCATCTTTTATTTTTAAATTGGAACTTTAAACATACCTAGAATATAGAGGCTGGAGTTCCTTTTATACATATACCAAGAAACACGTAACTCATGAAAAGATGCTGGACACAGTGGACCCACGCACATTTTGGGTGCCCAGGAAAGAGGCTAAATGGAACATGTAACAGAAATTCTCTGGAACTACATTTTCATAATGAGATTTTTCTTATACAGTTTAGAACTGACACTTGGGACACTGAACTCTAGCACACAGTAGCAAATCACTACAGCAATCTTTCTGCGCCAAGTTTTTGACAGGAGACTCACCCATGGGTGACACGGGGCTGACTGCGATGAAGAGGCAGGCGAACAGCAGAAACAGAGTCATCTTTCTGAACCAACCGCCAGAAACAGACTGGAAAATCCTCTTAAGATCTGTTTTCCTTTGTCCCTCTGACAAAAAGCACTTAAAGAAAAAAAAGTGTAAGTTCTTATGGAGAAGTTCTTATCAGACTGGCTGGAGTCTTATCAGAGGAAGAGGATGAGGGGATATGGTGTCCACTGCTCTGGCCTTGACCCCAGATAGAAGCCCTGCTTTGCACAATCAGCAGAGCTTTTTACTGACATTTTTCTTGGGGGCGGTGGGGAACCCTCACAACCTTTCATCCTTCTATTGTTTCCCTGAAGAATTCCTTGCAATGAATCTCCAGTATCTTATCCAGAAGGGAACTCTAAATGAGGGACATTCCTCATTTAGAGTCAAAACTTGCTTTGTTACTTCTAGGTATCGATTCCATAATGTTGCAGTCATATCACGGCACACGGGTTGCATTAAATAAGGAAATAAAGCTACATCACTGGAACTTCCCATTAGGAAATGCCTTGGTCAGAAGGGTAAGGAGCTGATAGCAGTGCACAAAAAAGTGACAGGTCTGCGATGGATGCGATGTTCTCTCGAAGCAAGCTCTGAAGTCTATTTCTCTGTATTCTCTCCTCTCAAAGCTTCCTTAAAAAAAAAAATTCACTTCTGATTTGTGTTAATTCTAGCAGGAATACCTACATTTTTAGCACATTTCTTCTCAAAACCTTCAAATGTGTTAGCATTATTTATTTCCTTAATTCTAAAAAAAAGGGGGGGATGGGAGCTTGCAATTAGGTACAATTCATTAACACCATTTTGGAAAATCCAATGTCAGAATTCCCTGGAGGTCAGCAGACAGAGCCATAGTAATTTCAGGTCTGGCATCTGCTAACTGACATTCTAGTGTTCCGGACACTTGGGAATTAGCAATCATTAATATTAAAGATAATGTAAAGGGGAAGGATAAAAATAAGAGAATGGAAAGTTTGTCTTTTTCAAATGTTATTTTAAAGGAAGATATGACTGAAAGCAGTATTTTCCTCTTCCAATCTTACCTTGGCAAGGTGCTTTGAATTTCTTTTATTCCAATACTCACTTTCATCTGTTATTTTTTTTTCTTCTGATCATCAGATTTCTAGTGACTGGAAAGGAATTTCATTTGGGAAGTAGTTCTCAATGTTGTCATCATCATCTTTCAGCACAGTATTTTGCTGAACTAGGTGGAATTCAAATTATTGTGACCTCTTAACAGAATCAGTTAAATTAAGTGCTAGTGCCTACAAGGTGGCCAGATGCCGTGCTTATCAATGGGTTCTGGCAGTGAACAAGGTAAATGTAGTCCTGCAGACGGTTTGGAGTCTAGTTAAGTAGTTTCAACAGATCTAAATTTGTAGACAGTTATTCTCTCACTGATGTTAATAGGAAGCGCGTAATTGGACTGCTAGATTATTAAGCTGCGGTCTGATGCCAGCAATGGGTGACTGGGATTGTCTCATTGCGAACTCCTGCCGTGAAAGTGTCAGTGCTTTCACCAGAAAAAACATCAACTCCCACAATTTCCTGTCCCTAAGAAGCTGTCTGAGTGCTTCGTTCGGGTTGTAGAGAAACAGAGGACGTGTGCCTGAGATAGAGCCAGGTTTGCTGCCAGGATTGATTGCTGGAGTCAAGGACTTTTAACAGATAGCCCTTTGGTTCTGTAAACAAGAATTTCCAGGGTGGTAAGATTATTTTACCCTTATTTCTATTTTTTCCTTTTCCGTTGACCTGTCCTTTGTTCTTGTTATGTTGAAATACAGAAAAATATATGCAAAAGTAGAAAACAGTCACCAATATCCAGAGGCAATAATTGCTAACATTTTGTTAATATGTATATATGCATTCCTAAGGTGTGTACTTCTTTGAAATCATGCCATCATTATAACTGAAAATTAGTAATAATTGCTTAATGTGTGATATCTTATCCATGTTAAATTTTCCAGATAATCTGAAATATTCCATACTATTGCTCATTTGAGTCAGTGTTCAAACAAGAACTACACTGTATTTTATCTGAAGTATCACTGAAGTGCTCTTTACTCTCCAATGGTCTTCTTCCCCTTTTCCTCCAAGCTGTTTGCCGAAGACTCAATCATTTGTTGTACAGAGTGGCCCATAGTTTGGATAGTTAATTGCTTGTGTGAGGTGTGTTTTAGCCTCTCCTCCTTCAAGTTTAATCTTAATACTTGTTTTTAACCTTCCAATCTTTCGAAAGTTATATGCTAACAGAATTTAAAACAACACTGATGACACTGAGGGAATCGGAAGCACAGAGGGCAGTGGTAGACACAGATCGGAGAGGAGGTCGAAGTCAGTCTGCTGTCCCTCGGGCGATGTGCCAGGTGGAAAACTGTCACTGTCCAAAGGGCACTTGAGGAGGGAGTGGCTAAGGTCATGCCCAAGGAAAAGAAGACCCAGGATAGGGGAAGCGTGTCACTGAGAGGAGGGTAAAAGAGACAGACACGTCAGAGACTTAGGGGCGGAGCCAGGGCAGTTGAGGGTTTGGAGCAGGAGCAGCTGCTCTGCCTGACACATTTGGACAATAAATGGAAATGAAAAGTTAGAAAGTAGGTGACTATTTTCAATTGGTTTCCTTAAATTAACCTACACATTTATCCTAAGGAAATAACTACAAAGAATATCATGGAAGATAAGGAGTGTGGAATTATTTGGGACAGCAAAGAACTACAGGTTTTCGGCAATGATAAAAACGAATGACAGCCCTGTTTTGGTGAAACTGAGTTCGGAATTCTAAAATGTCTCCCTTTTCCACAAATCCTTCCCGATGGATAAAAATTTAGCCTACTTATATTTCTTTTTGAAGGCATCTGTGTTTACCAGTCTGCTATCACAAGCAGGAAGTCACATTAGCAGGAGACAGGCATTCTGGTTACACATCTTTTCCATTCAGAATCGTCGGAAACTCACTGACTGTCCTGTTTGACCTCAGGATTCACCGATGGCTGCGACACACTTGTCCTCCCTGGATCACTTTCCTTCCTTTTTTTTTTTTTTTTGCGGTACCGGGGATCGAACTTGGGCCCTTGTGCTTCCAAGGTAGGTGCGGTACCACTTGAGCTGAACCCCCACCCCAGTTTCCTTCCTTTTAAAGCAATAGTTCACATGGAACAGTTCGGTTCTCACCAGTCGCTAGCAGGGCTTGCTGGGCACAGTCTGCTGCCCGCTCATAGGCCATGACTCATTGGGAACCAACGACTTAACATTTCTACGGAATCCCAGGGGAGGCCAGGCTGCTGCTCCAAGTCCCCAACTCTGAGAACTCTACTTTTTCCAGTTCTAAAAGTTGAAGCTCCCTCAGGAAAACTACCTACGTTAACAAACTCAGTAACATATTTACCACTGATCATGATCTATTGCTAATGAAAATGCACTATGCTTTTTTCTACTGTGATAACATGTAACATAAAAGGTACCAGTATAGCTATTTGCCAGTGGCATTAAGTACAACACATTACCTGCAACCAAAACCACCACCCATCTTCAGAACTCTTCCATCTTCCTAAACCAAAGGTTCATTAAACAATAACTCTCTACTCTTTCCCCAGAATCCAATTTTTTTTTTTTTTTTTTGAGACAGGGTCTTGCTTTGTAGTTCAGGCTGGCTTTGAGCTCACTATGGAGCCTAGGCAAGCCTGGAACTCAGCAATCCTCCTGTCTCTTCCTCCCGAGTGCTGGGATTACAGGCGTGAGCCACCACGCCCAGCCCTGGGATATGTGGTTTTGATCGTTGGTGGGCGTGAGTCACCACGCCCAGCATTGTATGTGGTTACCGGGATCGAACTCAAGACCTTGCACTTGCAAGGCGGGTGCTGGAACCACTGAGCTAAATCTCTGGACCCCAGAATCCAATTCCTATGAACCTGGCTACTCTAGATATTTCATATAAAGGGCATCATAAAGCTTTGTGATGGCTTATTTAGGACAACGTCTTGAAGCTTCATCAGTGTTTTAACAATGTATGAGTTTCATTCTTTCATGGCTTACAGTGTACTGTATGTGTACACTGTATCTTATGTACAAATACCTGTATGAGTCTTTACTCTCATTTTTTGGGAGCATATACACAGAAGCACAATTGCTGAATCACAATAATCCTGTTTACCTTTCTGAGGATATACTATGTTATACTCCCAGCAGCAGTGGAAAGGGCTTCCATCTCTCCACGCCCTCACACACACTTGTTTTCTGTTTTTGTGGGTCTGAAGTGGTATTTCATGGGATCATAATTCTGATTTGTATTTCCTAATAATGGGTAAAGAGGTGCATCATCGACCATTTGTGCATCTTCTTTGGAGAAATTTCTATTATTGGTCTTTTTCCCAGTATCTCGTTCTTCTTGAACTCACCGTTTTAAAATAAACTTCAAATTTTAAATTCCTTAAGAGGCAGGACTCCTTCCATTCACTCATTTATGACACCGGTGACTGAAGTTAGGGTCTTTACTGGCCTGAGCTACATGACAAGCCATTTTTAATTTTGGGGACAAGATGTTGACTAGCTTCTGAGGCTGGTGTTGGACTTGCAGTCTTCCTGACTCAGCCTCCCAGAGTGTTAGGGTTATCGATGTGTGCCACTGTGCCCAGCAAACAGCATGTTTTTATTTTCTTCTTTAAAAAATATCCCCTGCAAAGCTTGTCAGAATGTACAGAATATGAATCATTATTTGTTGACTACAAACCATAGCTTCATACTTTCAGTCTTGTCATTTTATACCTTACACGCATCTCAAGGCTGATGGTGTCAGGCTGCGATGGCTGCCCTTTGTGTATCTCCTGCTGCACAGAGGTAACCAGACACAACCTGCTTTGAAGATGCCCTTGGCGGCATGTGGTATTTTCCTGTTTGGTGATCACTGTAAATCTGATGTGATCTCGGAAAAAAATTAATAATTAATCTCGCTTTCTTCTTGGGCAGCTTTCTGGAGTCCAGGGTAATTAAGGTGGTCTGATATAATGGAGGATTTTCCTGTTGAACAGGAGATGAGGGTATCAATCTCAATGCTGCTGCTGATTTTATGAAGGGTCACAGAGGTCACTCAACCTCCTGGTGGCTCCAGGAAAACTTGAAAAATAACGAGCATTTTAGTTTGAGAAGAATCGGTGAAATGCCTATTTTAAAATATAGGGTCTAATAAGAAAGCTTAATTTGATAATTCTTAAAAGCAATTTTAGAAGAAAAGTCTTCCCACCTGGAATCATAAGAGGGTAAGTTTTAAAGAATAAGATGCTATTATTCAAAAATTGAATAGGTTTATTGTTCCAGAAGGTACATTGCTTTTTATACATATTTCATAAATGATACAGGATTTTACACGTTCAATATTTTGCTATTGTTTAAAGGACTTTTCTTCATGTCTTCCCCCCTTGCCTCCCACACACCCCCAAAAGATTTGTTCATTGCACTGTGCTATTTCTTCTTAAAAACCCAGCACACAAACAGGATAAATGGTTTAAAATAATCCACACAATGAAAATAAATGACGGGGGTCAGACAGGGGAGGGAGTAGGGGGGCTGGGGACTGGCGACATGCAACCTTTCATTCCGTCATGCCAGCGAGGGGTGGTGGCGGGGCAGCAGCATCCCTGGCCGGCCTTCGGCCTCTGCAAGGCACCTGGAGTCTGGGTGTGTCATTTGAAGGTTTTCCCCTCACAAACAGTGATCCCAAAGAAAGAGGGAAAAGAGAAGGAAACTGTTTGTCACATGAGGAAGGATGATCCATGGGAAAGAGAAGAGCCAATCAGCTGTGTGGCGAGCCCGTCAGCCTTGGCGTCCTGCTTCCACAGCAGTGAGAAACGGGTACAGACACAGATTCCTCTGACTCTTCAAGTGCAAGTGTTGGCTCGAAATATGGTAGAAAATACTTTGAAAGAATATGTCATTAATTTTCTTTCTCTCAATTTAAGATAAGAAAATATAGGGTGGAGAGGGCAGGCTAAAGGAAGCTATAGAAATGTATTCCTGTATAAAGATAAATCGCACCCTTTGAGATCCACACACTTGATATACAATGGCTGCAGTGGTGAATGTGGAGGGCTCACAAACAGTGTGACATTGTGTGTCCTTCAAGGTTAATGAAGCCTCCAGACGCGGCAATGCCATCAGGGTGGCCTGGAATGCTGTCACACAAACTAACAGCAGTGACATGATCCTGCTTCTGAAATGATGACAGAGCCATGATTTGTTATCCTATCCATAAACCTCGCATCTTCCCAATTTGGTAATACCGCTGAAGACTCTCCCTCTAACCTGGTAGTGGGAGAAAGGATCCTCGGTGGGATACACATATAAAGGAGGGAAGTTCTCCCCCCAGGAAAGACTAATTAATACCAAAACGAAACAGAAAAACTTCATGCAGTGTTACCAATGATTTCTAGATACTGATCCAGAGCATTGGGATATATAGACATTTAAGAAGGAATTAAGGGGTAATCCAAAAGGTCAATTATCAAACATTCATAATTTGGCTCCAATAATCATTTGGGTAAATTAGTGTAACCACAGGTTCAGGTAGTGATCAGAAAAGGGGTCTGGAAGGCAGAGTCCTGGTAGCTTTGCAGCGACTGGGTCCAATTTAAGATAAATGCTAATGATATGGGGTCAGACTCTGCTTGCCAACCACATTCATGAGGGTTTGCTTTTCTGGTATATTTATTTACTTCTATGTCAAAAATAAGAAATGTTAAATTAAAAAAAATAGAGCTCCACGGGGTGCTGGTGTATTACTGTTTTGCTGACCCTGCAAAGAAGATGCAAGAAACCAACCCCAGCAGCATTTTCACTTTATGAATCTTTCAACTACACGATTCCATCATTTCATCCAAAATCTGAAAAGCCTGATTAAGACAATATTCACCAAGCCCTTTGAGCTTATATTCCATGATCCCTGATCCTCATATTTTAACATTCTTTTCTTCCCTAAGATTTTTTTTGTTTTGTTTTATAATTAAAGGTAAAAACCCTCTACCCCACATGGCTCCCAGCTTCCACCTGCAATGCTTTAATTAAAAAGGCAAGAGTTATAAACAGGTGTTCTTTCTGTCAAGATTCACAGGCTCTTTGCAGATCAATCTTTTTCACCAATTTGTCGGAGGGGCAGATGTACTTGCAATGGGTCTCTCAGTCTCTTAAGATCCATTTCTGCCTAAAATAGAAAGAAGAGGTAGAGAAACTTGCTGGTAAAGCTTCCGGTGACGTTACTGCTTACTGAGAGACTAAAACTGTCTTTCCTCCATTATTCTGAGGTAAGAAATTGTCTCAGTTACTCTGAAAACCAGAAGTTGACGAGCTGTAAACTGAGGCATGGGACAACCAAGAGAGAATCCAGAATAAAAGTCTGTCAGCTGACACAGACCTCCCGACAGGCAGTGCTAGTGAGGGGCAGGACTGGGCCTCACACTGTGAGGCACATCGGAAGCACCGCAGATCTTCACAGGGATCCAAAACTTTAATGATGCTACTTAAGACTTTCTCCAGTATCTGTTTTTCACTTAGTGAGTCAACTTTAAAACAAGGATATGCAGTTAACTGCAGCACTCTGAAAATCCAACACACCCTTGGACCTCACCGGAGAGGAACCCTGAGGGAGAATGAAGCACTTGTATTTGTGAGAGTGCTCCAAAGACGGTTCTGGTCAGCATTCCTTTCAGCTGAGAACCAGCACACACACACAATGGGAGGCAAACTGCTTAGACAGAGGCAGGAAGACGGATTAGGCCTATTCAAAGCATAACCTCATCACCAATGAGAGACCAAAAAAAAGAAAAGGCAGAGAAGAAACTGGGTGTGATGGCGCATGCACATAGTCCCAGGACTCTGCAGGCTGAGGCAGGACTGCAGTGAGATTCAGGACAGCCTGGGCTACATAGTGAGACCTTGTCTCAAAAAACCAAAGCAGCCGGGCGTGGTGGCTCACCCCTGTAATCCCAGCACTCGGGAGGCAGCAGCAGGAGAATTGCTGAATTCAAGGCTTACCTGGCCTACATAGTGAGCTCAGGGCCAGCCTGAACTACAAAGCAAGACCCTGTCTAAAAAAAAAAAACCAAAGCAAAGCAAAGCAAAACAACAAAACAAAACTTCTACAAAAACAAGGCAGAGAAGAGCATTACAGAGGACTTAAAAGTTGCTAGGGGCTGTTAAAAAATTGCTGATGTCCCCAAAATGACAACACCCCTCTCCCCCAAATCTCTGAAGTCACAAAAAACTCTGGAGAAAAAGAATAAGGATTTATTCACCAAGATGAAAGATGTCAGATTGAGGGAAGCGTATCCAGATATTTCAAAGATGCAGTTGTTTTTCTTTTTCTTTTTTTTTTTTTTTTTGTGCATAGGGTCTCATTTTATAGTTCAGGCTGGACCTGAGCTCTCTATGTAGCCCAGACAAGTCTGGAACTCAGCAATCCTCCTGCCTCTGCCTCCCGAGTGCTGAGATGACAAACATGGGCCACCATACCCGGCACTGTGTTATGTGATACTGATTGCTAGTGGGCGTGAGTCACCATGCCCAGTATTGTTGTATGTGGTTACCAGGGATCAACCAGGCACCTTGTGCTTGCTAGGCAGATACCAGAACCACTGAGCTAAATCTGTGGCCTTAAAAGATGCAGTTTTTTAAAACAATAAAATATATCATTTTTTTAAAAAAAGCATCTTTTAGTTTGATAATCTGACCTGTGCCTGGCAAAGATTTCTCATAGTCTCCCCCTACCTGAATTTCCCTTTTCCTTGGTGGTATTGGAGATTGAATCCAGTGCCTTCACACTGAGGTACATCGGTAGCCCTTTTAAGGTTTTCTTTTAAAAAAATTTTTGAGTCTCCTGCTAAATCACTAAATCACCCAGGCTGGGCTCAAACTTCTGATCCTCCTGCCTCAGCTTTCCAGAATGCTGCAGGGCGGGAGTGCAGTGACACACCTGCCTTACACTTTACCTCTACCCCATGGCTACCACATACTTTAGGTGAGAAGTCTTTAGGTCAATAATTCTAGGAAGATTAAAAGAGAGAGGAGTAGAAAACTCTAGCTCAAAAACAGATGAATCTGAAGAAACAAAAGAGTAAAAGCAGATTTAAAATACCAGTATGCTAATATTAAAAGGGTAGGTAGACGTGCAATATTTTCATCTGTTTATATTAGCAAACCTTTATAGAACTGCCCGTTGCTTAGTCAATTTTATTAACTGAGGAATAATTTATATAGGAGGAAGAGGGCTGGATCATTCTCTCAGTTTACCCATTTGAAGTAGTGTTTGTTTTTTTGAGACAGGATTTGGTTATGCAGTTGAGGCTAGCTTTGAATTCACTACATAGCATAGGTGGGGCTTGAACTCATGGCAATCCTGCCTCAGCCTCCTGAGTACTGGGCATGTGAAGTATTGAGGTTATGGATAATAATGATATTATACAAGATGGGGCTTAGATTATCTTAATTTTTATAAAACTTACCTGAGCAATTGCATCCTTGAGTTGATTATATTTCTCTAGGTCAAAACGTGACTTTTTGGCTCCTTTATGGAAAAATAGTAAGTACTGTCTGTCTCTGGCTTCTGGATAAACATATTCCTGGAAAACAGAAAAGGTAAAAAAAAAAAAACCCTTATGTCCTTAGCATACTACCCTCATGAAGTATTTACTGTTGATTAGATTCAGTACATACGCATGCACAATGTGCTGTGTTAAATATTTAACTACTTAAACTATATATTTTGTTTTTGAGATAAATTCTCACTATGTCACCCAGACTGGCCTTGAACTCCTAAATTCAAGAGATCTTCCTGCCTCGGAATCCTGAGTACTGGAAATACTGGTGCACTCCAGGCTGAGATTCTGCTCCTGCAGCTGTGTTCTAACTCATTTCTACTGTATGACTGTATCACAATTTATCTATCCATTCCACTATAGGTGGATCATTAAGTTACTTCCTGTTCAGGCTCTTATGAATAATGCTTCAAGAACATTTCTGGATGCATCTCTTTTGAACCTGTACCTAGAAATGGATATTTCCAATCACAGAGTATACATACAGGTGTTTAAATTTAAGAAGTGATAGCAAAAAGGTTTCTAAAAGTGGTTGTACCAACTGTACTATTAGCTAGATCTGAGATTTCCCATCTTACCAATACTTGATACTGCAGTTTAAAAATGTTAGCCATTCTAGTGTATGTGTGAAGCAATGCTATTTTTAAAAATAGCCATACTGAGATATAATTTACATCTCATTTAGCCACTTAAGGTATAATATTCAATGGTTAGTAGTGTAATCTGCAACCACTGTAACATTAGAACATTTTCATCACTTGAAGAAACCCTGTATATATATATTTTTTTGAGACAGGGTCTCGCTTTGTAGTTCAGGCTGGCTCTGAGCTCACTATGCAGCCTAGGCAAGCCTCGAACTCAGCAATCCTCCTGTCTTTGCCTCCCGAGTGCTGGGATTAAAGGCGTGAGCCACCACGCCTGGCAGAAACCCTGTATATTTTAAATTACTTTTCAACACTCCTATTCTAGGCAACTACTCCCACCTACCTTGTTTATATAGATTCACCTATTTTGGACATTTCTATTAAGAGGAACCATACAACATGTGGTCCTTTGTGTCTGGCTTCTTTCACTTAGCATAATGTTGATATTCCTTGGTGGTCTAGTGGTTTGGATTCAGCACTCAATCACCTAGCATGTTTCAAACCTCATTCATTTGTTGTACACAGCTGTAATTAATTTCTTTTTAGTGCCAAATAATATTCCACTGGATATACCACATTTCATTTGTTCATTTACCAGTTCGTGGTATCTGGTTTCTACTTTTTGGCTATGAAAAATAATGCTGCTAGGGTCAGGGATGTAGCTCAGTGGTACTGTGCCTGCCTTGCAAGTGCAAGGTTCTTAGTTTGATCCCCAGTTCTGGGGGGGGAGGGGTAATGCTACTGCAAAGATTCATGTACAAGCTTGAGTATGGACATGATATTTTCATTCATCTTGGAAACAAAAAATATTTTTCTGAGCACTCATGAGGTTCGGGATTTTTCCATATCTTCTTTCATGGATATGGCCATTTCTTTATCTTCTTTTAGAAGTGCTATTTAAAATATCTCCCAATTTTTCTTCTATTATTGTGTCTTTTTCTTACCAATCTGTAGGATTTATTTATTTTGGACATAGATTCTTTGTTGGATTTATAAGTGGGAATCAAAATATACAGTGAATGTTTAAAGACATATTGGCATTAATTCCCCTCAAACTATTCTCCTTCATTTTGAACACCCTCATTATACCTTTCTTTACAGTTTCTGAAGCAGTTTTAGAGGTCTTCTTTCATGAATGTTTTTAGAAGGTCTGATAAAAAGTATGGTGAATGCTGCTTCCAAACTCCATCCAGGCTTGGATGGCAGGCTTGTAAAAACATGATCGTGCCGGGCGTGGTGGCTCACGCCTGTAATCCCAGCAACTCAGGAGGCAGAGACAGGAGGATTGCTGAGTTCGAGGCTTGCCTGGGCTACACAGTGAGCTCAGGGCCAGCCTGAACTACAAAGCGAGACCCTGTCTCAAACAAAACAAAACAAAACAAAACAAAACATGATCGTGTGTCCTCACCCACCTTACTCATGGTATCTGGCAATATGCAACTTGTGACTCTTCCTCAAAGTCAAGATGACCACTAAAGCTAAATGTTTTGTATTAGCTCTGGATGTAGAGGTAGCCAAGACAGGGCAACTAAAAGTATTCATGGAGAAGGCTTCCAGAACTGGTGTGAAAACTGGTAAGATGATGGGTGTGTATTTCAAGGTGGAGGTTTTTTTTTTTTTTTGGCAGTACCTGGGATCAAACTTGGGCCTTTGTGCTTCCAAAGTAGGCGTGGTACCACTTGAGCTAAATCTCCAGCCCAAAAAGTGGAGTATTTTGTGGGGGATTGTTTGCAATGTGTATTTTAGTGTAATAAAAGACAAATAATATTTTGATTATACTGTGTAATATACTACAAATTTCTCCTTTCTCTCTCTTCTCTTTCCTCTTTCTCCTTTCTCCTCTCTCTCTCTCTCTCTCTGCATTCCTGGTGATCTAACCCAAGGTCTTTGCACTGAGCTGTATCTCCAGTCTTTTTTATTTTTGAGGAATGGTTTTCCTAAGTCACTAAGTTGCCTAGGTTAGATGTGAAAGTGTGATCCTCTGGGCTCAGTCTTTCAGAGATTTGGAACTACAAATGTGTGCCCCTGAATATAATCAATATAATTAAAACCTATCTGAAATAATGCCAATAACTGATCTGCGTCTGCTTCTAATGTTTACTATTTCTGTAGAAATTTTCTTGTACAACTGATTTTTTTTTTTTTTGAGACAGGATCTTGCTTTGTAGTTCAGGCTGGCTCTGAGCTCACTATGTAGCTCAGACAAGCCTCGAACTCAGCAATCCTCCTGTCTTTACCTCCTGAGTGCTGGGATTATAGGCATGAGCCACCATGCTGCCTGTTTCCTCTTTTCAAGCAGTTAGTTCAACACTGAATCATGACACCACCACAGGAGTAAAATAGGAGATTTCCATCACAATTTTTTTTTTTTTTTGAGACAGGGTCTTGCTTTGTAGTTTGGGTTGGCTCTGAGCTCACTATGTAGCCCAGGCAAGCCTCGAACTCAGCAATCCTCCTGTCTCTACCTCCCAAGTGCTGGGACTACAGGCGTGAGCCACCACACCCGGTACTGTGGTATGTGGTATTGATTGCTGGTGGGCATGAGTCTCCACACCCAGCACTGTATGTGGTTACCAGGGATGGAATTCAGGACCTTGCACTTGCGAGACAGGCACCCGAACCACTGAGCCAACCCTCCGGCCCATACAACTGATTATTTTTTATTGAATGATTAAAATTGTATTGGTCAAGGAGTTAGTAAAACAATTTAAAGTTTAGGACATTGTTATTTCCTCCTGGGAATGATGCATGTTGCTCTCCCTAGGGCCTGGGAGCACAGCACCATGGGACTATCAGCCTCTCACTGTCTCAATCTAACTTACTGCACTGAAACTAATGAAGATGTGGGAAAGTTTCTGAGAGCCTACAATAGACTCATCCTTCTTCTGCCACAGTGGCCTCTGGGGTTCCAGACAAAGCTGGAATCTACCACCTGCTTCACTGCGGACTGACCTCTACTGGGTTGGCCCCACAGGTTATCAAGTTGGCTCACATTTTGGCTTCTCAGCCATACTCTTGTTAATCAGGATAAATCTGCAGAGAGAAAAGCACACTAAATACTAGCCTTCCTTGCATTCTGCTTCTGATCCTTGCCTGGTCATTTTTGTTATTTTCTTAGGTCTCTATTATCTTTAGGCAGTTGCATAGTATGTCTTATCTAACAACTCTAACACATGTTAAGGGGAATGATTTGATTGCCATGACTAGAAGCAGAAATAAACATTTAATTATTGATGATGACAGATACTAGATGAGTGATAGGGGCTTTGAAAGCCTTTGGAAGCAGATAAAATTGAAGTCTGAGTCAGTTACACTGACCGAAGCAGTAACATGGACTAAGAAGTCGAAGTAAAGCCCCTATGGTCATCTAAATTGCTGTGGCTAAGATTTTACTTATCTTTGCTTGGGCTGTAAATGTAAATTCAATTTATTCAAATCTATTCTATGCTCTGTCTTTGTATGTATTCTAGAAATTTCATTATTTCATAATTAGTGAGAAGAGACACAGCTTAGTTTTGAGAGGCAGTGGTTGAAAACCCAGGAAACACAAAAAATAAACTGAGACAGGTACTAAAGGGAGGGAATGGAATTAAGAGCACATGGAAGGGCTGATCCTTAATAGGAAAAGGCCGCATCTTTTAGTTTGAAGATAGTATAAAACTGGATAGAGTTAGTCATAGGGTTTAGAAATTAGAAAGCTTATTGTCTCTTTAATTTTCTAGAAGTAGGAGGCAAGGTTAAGGGTGAGCTGGGACTTGATGTGAATTTCTAGAATAAGAACTGAGTGTGGTATTACGGAAGGAAATATGATTAGAAACAAGCAATGGCCCATTGGGAACTATTACATGGATTTTCTCTAGCAATGTTTGGTAACGTCAACACAGGATGAAGGGATTGATTCAATGCAAATAAGGGGTTTATAAAATACATATGGCAGAAAGACAAAAAGGCACAGGGTTATAGAACACTAAAGAGAATGGCAGTTGCTTTAAGTAAGAAAGAAAAGGAAGCAACACAGAAGGTATGTGATGATGAAAAGTTAAGAGAAAGATGTCAGTAGCCTAATGGTCTACCCAAGGTCAAAGAAGATATGCACTGAGTGAATAAAAGGGGTAGAAAGAAAAGAAATTATGGTTAGAAATTAGCATGTTGATTTATATTATAAGGGAGAGAGTTCTAGGAGGTTTTGAATAGCCACTGAAGTTGTTTCTTAGAGCAGACTATAAAGGATGGATGCTCAATGAAAAAACAAAAAAACAAAAACAAACCATTAAACAAATGAAGGGACTGGTATTTTTCAACCTTGTTTTAAATTATTAAACCTTAAAAGTCTTCTCCAGACACTTTTTTTTTTTTTTTGCAGTACCGGGGATTAAACTCGTGCCCTTATGCATCCAAAATTGGTGCGGTACCACTTGAGCTAAATCCCCAGCCCTTCCCCTTATCATTTTAACATTTTCTTTCCATTTCCTAATGTCTATTATACATTTTGGTCCTGATTCCCTCTTTTAGTTTCTCACAACAGAGAAATAGTGTGGTATTTAAACACATGATTCTGACTTATCTTACTTAACAGCATGGTTTCAGGGTGCTTTTTTTTAGCTAGAAATGTCTCAAGCTCATCTTTCTTTACAACAGATTAATACTCCCCTGCATAAAAAAAAAAAAAAAACCTCATCTTCTTTACCCATTCACTGGTTAATGGGCATTTGGGCTGTTTCCAAGATTTAGCTATTATAAACTGTGCTGCTATAAACATGGGTGCACATATGCCACTGTGATATGATGCTTTTAATTCTTTCATGAATATATCTAGCAGGAAAACAGCAGAATCATTTGGACCTGTGATTCTAGTTTTCTGAGGAATCTCTATACTGACTTCCTAAGTGGTTGCTGGCATTAATCTACGCTCCCACCAACGGTGGAAAAGGGTTCCTTTTTCAGAATGGGGGCATATATGTATAAGCCTGAGAACAAATATAGTCTTAAGAAGAAGTAACTAATATTAATTACCAAGCAAAAGGCATAGGCATTTCACAGAAGTGTGAGGAATAATCATTTCAGCATTTCAGTAATCAAGGACGTTCAAAGTCCACGAGGAAATTCCATTTTGTACTTAACTGATTGGGAAGAGATACATCAAACATGGTCTCCACATTCAAGATCTAATCGGAAAAGCCTAACAGTGTGGCTAGTATGGTTGTCATTTATTTCGTATGTTCAATGCACACAGTCTTCTATGAATAGATGAGTATAGATACAGTCCGTGTTACATGATGAAGAAATAAACATAGAATGACGCCAAAATGCCCTCAAAGATATCACTTAGCAGGAGGGAAAAGATGTAAAAATAATTATAGTAGGGCCAGGGATTTAGCTCAGTGGTTCTGGTGTCTGCCTGGCAAGTGCAAGGTCCCAAGTTCAGTCCTACAAAGTGAGACTTTGTCAGAAAGAAAAGAAAGAAAGAAAGAAAGAAAGAAAGAAAGAAAGAAAGAAAGAAAGAAAGAAAGAAAGAAAGAAAGAAAGAAAGAAAGAAAGAAAGAAAGAAAGAAAGAAAGAAAGAAAGAAAGAAAGAAAGAAAGAAAGAAAGAAAGAAAGAAAGAAAGAAAGAAAGAAAGAAAGAAAGAAAGAAAGAAAGAAAGAAAGAAGAAAG
>PVIC010032222.1:0-20805 GCA_004025085.1 Thryonomys swinderianus
GCTGTGAGCTGTTCTCCTCTAACCTACCTTGGAGCTGACTATAGACTGAAAGCTCTATGCACAGGGAGCCAAAAATCAACCTTTCCTCTTTCAAGTTACAGGTCTCAGCTGTTGTGGCTCAGTGATGAAAAATAGCTAAGACACTGCACATCCATGTTAACAACAGTAGATATTATCTGTCTTTTAAATTCTGTTCCTTCTAGTGTTGTATTTGTGGTATCTCACTATTTTAATTTGCCTTTCCCAAATGACTAATGATTTGGAGCACTTTGGATATATTAATTTTGTGTTTGTGGTATATGTGTTCAGATCATTGTGGTCTTCTCTTGTTAATATTGAGTTTTAAGGGTTCTGGAGATAAATCCTTTATTAGCTATGTGTTTGAAAACATCTTCTCCTAGTTAGATCATTTTTTTCTTTTCATCATAGTATATTCTTTCATTGTAGTATATTCCAAAGAGCAGAAATTTTAACTTGACGAGGTCAAAGATTTTTTATATAATTTGAGTTATAACTTAAGAAATCTTTGCTGAACCGAAAGTCATTATGACTTTCTCTTGTTTTCTCACAAAAGTTGTGTGGTTTGGGCCTTTAGGCTTTGATCTATGATACAGTTTTAGTTAACTTTTATGGTGGAAAGAAGTCCTATTTTTGCTCAAAGCTGTCCAATTTTCATAGCATTGTTTGTTTAAAAAAATTTCTGTCATTGAGTTACTTTGGCATCTTCAAAGATAATCATTTGTCCATATCCATATAGAATATCTCTGGACTCTGTGATCTGTTCTATTAGTTTATATCTTTTTTTTTTTTGAGACAGGGTCTCACTTTATAGTTCAGGCTGGCCCTGAGCTTACTGTGTAGCCCAGGCAAGTCTGAAACTAGGAATCCTTCTACTTCTGCCTCCCAAATGCTGGGATTATAGGCAGGAGCCACCACGCCCAGCATTGTGGGGTATGGTACTGACTGCTGGTGGGTGTGAGTCACCATGCCCAATATCATATCATTGTATGTGGTTACCGGGATTGAACCAGGGACGTTGTGCTTACTAGGCAGGCAGTGAAACCACTGAGCTAAATCTCAGGTCCAAAAGCACACTCTCTTAATGAGTACAACTTTAGAGTAATTCTTGAAAACAAATGGAGAGAGTCCTCCCACTTTGTTCTTCCTAAAACTTTGTTTGACTAATTTAGGTCTTTTGTATAGCTATATAAATTTTAGAACTATCTCATCAATTCCTACTAACTAAACTGCTGGGATTTTACTTGTGATCTATAAATCAGTTTAAGAAGAACTGATAACTATTGAATATCTCAACCCATGAAGATGGTATATTTCTCAATTAATTTTGGTTTTCTTTAACTTCTCAGAAAAGTTTTTAAAAATTTTAATGTACAAGTTTGACACATATTGTATTAGTTTCATTCCTTTAGATTCCACATTTTATGAGCCATTGTAAATTTAATTATTTTCTTAATCTTTATTTAAAGTTTTCATTGTCAATACATTAAAACATAGTATTATGCTGACATCATTAAACTCATTCTAGTAGCTTTTTTTTTCTTTTTCTTTTTTTAATTTTTTTTGAGACAGTGTCTTACTTTGTAGTTCAGGCTAGCTCCAAACTCAGAATGTAGCTCAGGCAAGCCTCTAACTCCTGGCAATCCTCCTGACTCTACCTCTTGAGTGCTGTGATTATAGGTATGAGCCACTGTGCCTGGCTCTAGTAGTTTTTTTAATAGGATTTTCTACATCAACAATGATATTCTTTACAGATAAAGACAGCCCAATATTTCCTTTCTAGTTTATATACCTTTTATTTCATTTATTTGTTTACTGAACTACCTAAGACTTTCTATACAGTGCTGAATAGAAGAGGTAATAGCATGTACCATTTTCTTCTTTCTAATATCAGAGATATTGTATTTCACCACGAATTATGTTTTCTGCACATTTTTGTCTGTTTTGTTCATTAGATTAATGAAGTTCCCTTCTATTTCTAGTGTGCTATTAGTTTTAATCATAAATAATAAGTTTACTGCTTTTTCTGCATCTATTGAGATAATTATATGATTCTTATTTTATAATCTATATGTTAAATTACATTGACTTCATAAAATCTATCTGTATATTTATTACTTCTATAAATCTAATCTATATAGTTAAATGTTAAATTAATCATGACCAAGCTGATCAGAATTTAAAACCTTTTAATGTGTTGCTATACTGAATGTACTAATGATTCTTAGGAGTTTTCCAGTTTTGTCTAATGAGTAATATTGGCCAGAGATTTTCCTTTCTTACAACATTTCTATCAGTTATTCCCACCAAATTTATGCTAGCCTCAACATCATTTGGGAAATATTCCATTTTTTTCTGTTGTCCAGAGGAGGTTTTGAAAAATTTTAATACTATTTCTTAAACATCTGGATACATTTTAATCTGGAATTTTCTTTATGGAATGTGTTTAAGTTATTAACACAGCCCCTTTATTATAGAAAACTATTCAGATTTTTAAATTTATTCTTGTGGGGATTTTCATAAATTATGTTTTCCAATGAATGTGTCTGTTTTAGAGCTTACTATCCTAAAAATTTGTGCAGTGGTGTTCTTTAATATTACATAGGACTTTTATCTCTGAAAGAAGAAATTTGTGTTTTCTGTGTTTTTTTGTTGTTTTATTTTGGTTTGGGTTTTTATTTTATTTTTTGGTTAATTTTTTAATGAGAGATGATCTTTTTTTTTTTTTTTTTTTTTTTTTTTTTTTTTTTTTTTTTTTTTTTTTTTTTTTTTTTTTTTTTTTTTTTTTTTTTTTTTTTTTTTTTTTTTTTTATGAGATTTTTTTTTTTTTTTTTTTTTTTTTTTTTTGCTTTTGGAGACAGGGTCTCGCTTTGTAGTTCAGGCTGGCCCTGAGCTCACTATGGTGCCCAGGCAAGCCGCCACGAACTCAGCAATCCTCCTGTCTCAGCCTCCCGAGTGTTGGGATGACAGGCGTGAGCCACCACGTCCGGCATTGTGGTATGCGGTGTTGATTGTTGGTGGGCATGTCTCCACGCCCAGCATTATATGTGGTTACTGGGGATCGAACTCAGGACCTTGCTCTTGAAAGGCAGGCGCCGGAACCACTGAGCTAACCCTCCGGCCCAGAGATGATCTATTTTATTCCTTTTAAAGAGCTACAGTCTTTTTATTTCACTTACTAAGTTCAATTTGTGTTCTTTTTTCTAGCTTCCAGAGATTTTGTTTTAATAAATTAGGTTTATTGGTACATTTTAGGAGTATATTATGATCACATTCCTCATTGGGAATTGTACCTGTATGTAATATATCTTGATCCTTTTTTTTTCCCCTAGTTTTCTGAGACAGGGTTTTGCTCTGTAGTTTGGGTTGGCCCTGAACTCACTATGTAGCCCAGGCTAGCCTTGAACTCAGCAATCCTCCTGCCTCTGCCTCCGAGTGCTTGGATTATAGGTGTGAGCCACCACATCTGGGTGTATTTTGATTCTTACTTTATTGCCCTGTCCTCCCTTCAACCCTCTGACCCCATATACATAAGGTTTGTTTCCATTTTTTCCTAGCTTACCGAGATTGATCTTAGAGCTTTCATTTACAATTTTTCCTTTGTGTAATATGTGCTTTATTTAACACTCAGTATCATTCTAATCACTGTTTCAACTGCATGCAGTCATTTTTTTTTTTTTTGAGACAGGGTCTCGCTTTGTAGTTCAGGCTGGCCCTGCATGCAGTCATTTTATTATTTTTATCATGTTTTCTATTTGTTCTATAGTAAATTTTGGTAACTACTGCTTAATTTCAACATATAGGTGAGTCCTGTCTTTTGAGATTTGTTGATAGCTCCTTTGTGGCTTAGCATATTATACATTTAGTAAAGAACTGTTCCATGTCTGCTAGAAAAGAATGGATATTTTCTAGTTGCTGGATGTGCTGTTTTTTATTGCTCTCTGACTAGGTCAAATTTGTCTACAGTATTTGTTTATATGTTTTATATCCTTATTTATTTTTGTATGATTGTTCTATTACCTGCCTAGAGAGCTAGATTAAAATACTAGAAGTGATTGAGTGTTTAAAAATTTTTCTTTTCAATTCAATAAATTTTTGCTTTTTTATATACATATATTTATTTATATACAAATATTTTGAGCCGTACTATTAGCTGCATACAAACTTGTGAGTTATAATATGTGAATTTACACTGTGATCACTACAAGTGGCTTTTTTTTTTTTTTTGTAGTTTTTTGAGACTAGGTCTCGCTTTGTAGTTCAACTGGCCCTGAACTATGTAGCCCAGGCAAGCCTCGACCTCACAGCAGTCCTCCTGTGTCTGGCTCCCGAGGGCTGGGATGACAGGAGTGAGCCACCACACCCAGCATTGTCATATGTGCTACTGGGGATCAAACTGGAGACCTTACTCTTGCCAAGCAAATGCCAGAAACACTGAGCTAAATCCCTGGACGTGTATCTTATTTTTGTCATATTTCTTACCTTTGATGTATAGTTACATTAGCTTTCTTCTGGTTTATCAGATGAGGTCTCTTTTCCCCTCTTTTTTATTTTAACTTTACTGTGTAACAAGCAATATATAGTTTGGATTTTTTAAAAATCCAGTTCAATAGTTCTTTTTATTTTGTATATTTAATCTATTACTGTTAACATAATTATTGTTTTATATTTGGGGCTAGAGATTGAGCTTAAGTGGTACTGCATCTATCTTGGAAGTAAAAGAAAGAAAGAAAAGAAAAAGATTTGAATCTATTAGAATATTATTTGTTTTTCATTTATCTCACATGATCTTTTCTTTTTATTTTGAATTAAACAGAAGCTTTAATTCAGTTTCCCCTTATTTGTTAATTAAGGTATATGTAACAGATCATACATGTAAGTGTATATAGTTTGATGACGATCATCATCATGATCATGATTTTGGTGATTACCCAAAATATTATAATGCTAAATTAGTTTTCTTGTTTCCTCCTAGGCAGCCTATGGCCTTTTGGCTTCTTCCAATTTTTGTGCTGTCACTGTCACATATTTTAATTTTATATACTTTTTTTTTTTTTTTGAGACAGGGTCTCGCTTTGCAGTTCAGGCTGGCTCTGAGCTCACTATGTAGTCCAGGCAAGCCTGGAACTCAGCAATCCTCCTGCCTCTGCCTCCTGAGTGCTGGGATTACAGGCGTGAGCCACCACACCAGGCACTGTGGTATGTGGTATTGATTGCTGGTGGGCATGAGTCTCCACGCCCAGCATTGTATGTGGTTACCGGGGATCGAACTCAGGACCTTGCGCTTACGAGGCAGGCACCAGAACCACTGAGCTAACCCTCTGGCCTGCCTTCATTTTAAAGGATATTTCTTCAGGGTACAGATTACAATATCTAAGTGTTAATATTATCTTTTATTATGTAACAATACATCCCATTGTCTTCTGCCTTCCATTGTTTCTATTGAAAGTCATTAAGAAGTCATATTATAGCAAATTGTATTTTCTAGCTTCCTACAATCTAAGCATAAGCTGCTAATTTCTAACCTTTCTTCTCTTCTAACATAAACATTACAAGCTATCCATTTCCCCTCTAAGCATTGCTTTAGCTGCATCGTACAAATTATGATATTTTTATGCTGTCATTTAATCCAAATTGTTTTTTAATTCCCTCCGTGTCCCCATTTGGTCTATGGGTTTTTAGAAATGTTCCTTTAATTTCCAGATATTTGGAGAATTTCCCCAGGTATCTTTCAGATATTCCTCCTCCCTACCCCCTTCTCCCTCCCTCCCCTCCTCTCCCTGGTACCTTATCCTCACACTGACCTTGCGGATTTCTGAATGCTGATACTCCCTTTCCTGCACTTTTCTGTGATATAGCTGACCCACTGCTCTTTTCTCCCATAAGTACTTCTATTTCCACCTTCTCTATTCTGTAGTTTCAGTTAACACATTTCTATCTTTTCTCCATTTTTCAAATTTTGCTGATAAACATTATCACATATTATATCCATTCCCTTTCTCTTGAGCTTATGAAATTTATTGTTGTTGTTTTGTTTCTATATTTCATTTTTTAAAAAATCACCTGTCATTCTGGCTAGACTTGGATAGTGATGTTGATAAGTATCTGTGTTCAATTTGCAGTATTCCATTAACCCTTTTTCAGCCCCTGGTATAGCGCTGTCCAGTCTGTTGTAGGCCTAATAGTGCAGTTAGGAATTATGTAATTGTAGTACAGCAAGAATTTTTCATATGGCAAATTGGTGGACTCAGGAATGATCTGATTTTTAACTTAATTCCTCCTCATCAGGGAATATACTGTCAACGATATGATATTCTCCTTAACTTCACTGAGATTATGTTAGAACCCAGCAGAGTCTACCTTAGGGAATGCATGTGAATCTGCTGTTGCCTGGTGAAGTGAAAATAGAGTGAAATAGGTTGTTTAATAGAGATAAGTCATGTACTCTTATGTTTGTTTACTTATTCTATCAATCTCTGCTTTTATTTTAATTTTTTTTGAGATGGGGTCATGCTTTTTGTAGTTCAGGCTGCTCTGAGCTCACTAGGTAGCCCAGACAAACCTCGAACTCACAGCAATCCTCTTGGCCCTGCCTCCTGAGTGCTGGGATTAGAGGCATGAGCCGCTATGCCCGGCATTGTGGTATGTGGTTGTTGGGGACTGAACTCAGGACCTTGCACTTGCAAGGCAGATGCCAGAATCCCCGGCCCTCTGTTTCTAAATTGCAGTGCTTGGATCATATACTGTGTATTGAGTGAAAATATTTATAGAGTGAATTTTCAATCTATCATCTTGCCATTTTATTTTGTTTGTCTCATCTGACTTAATCTTTTTTCCTTTTCCTTCTTTTAGGTTAACTGAAATTTATAGAGTTTCATTTTCATTCTGATGTTGGCTTGTTACACCTCTATGTGTCTAGGGGAGTTATAAATATAATTATATACACACTTATAGTAGATGCTCTACAATTTATAATTTGAATTATTTTCACAGCATACATGAAATAACATTATATCATTGCAGATATGTTAATCCCCTTACAACAGGTATACTTAAATGTTTCCTCCTAACCTTTGTGCTATTTTTGTAATATATTTTATTTCAACGTGTATTAAAAGACCCCTTTTTATTTTCTTTATATTTCTGAGTTACATGAGATAGTAAAAATAACAAGAAGATAAATTTTTTTATTTACCATTTCTGGAGTTATTCATTTCATCTAGTATGATACTCATTTGCTATAGAATTTCTATTCACATATTTATGTTCCTATCTGCCAGCAGATTTTGTTTTGCTTTTAAAAGCCATTTTTGCCTTTATTTTCAAGAAATAGTTTCATTAAATGTAAAATTCAAAACTTGCTATTTTTTTCTAACTTTTAGTAACATCCCATTTTCTCTTGGTTTATTTAGATTCTGATGGAATGTACATGGATAGTTTTACCTTTGTTTTTTTCTGAGCAATGTACTAGTTTTGTCTTAAGTTTTCTGTCTCTAATCTACAGCAGTTTTATTAATATGAGCTTTCTATTATTTTCTTTCCATTTATGCTGCTTATGGGACTTCTTGGAACTGTGAATTCCTGATTTGCATTCAATTTGGATGAATTTCAACAAAACTGTATCGACTACTGTGTTTGTTCCTTTTTCTCCTTATCTCTTTGTCATGCCGATCAGATATATTTTAAACTACTTGATTTTATCATGGATGTTCTATTTATCTTTTCAGTTCATTCTGCTCATTTCTTCCTTTGTGCTTCCTTTTGAATAGTTTCCATTGCTATTAATTTTACTGATTATGTTCGTATTCAATATTTAATCTGCTATTAAAATGATCCAGTGAAACTTTTCATTTCAATTTTGTATTCTCATTTGGATAGGCTCTAATTAGTTGTTTCTTACATCTTCTACTTTTATCTTTGTTGAATTCTGTGCTACCTTAATGAATTAGTTAATTATTTTCATGGGCAAAGCTCGTTATATTTATCTTGCAGAGTATGATGCTTTGCAATGTACCCACTAAGGAATGACTCAATAGAACTAATTAACATATGAACTACCTCAACACTTGTCATATTTTGTGGTATCTATTCATTGAGCAATTTTCAAGGATATAAAACATTATTATTAACTATCATTACTACATTGTACAATGGATCTCATTGCAATTATTCTATTTATTCAGATTTTAAATTATTTCACCAGCATCCCTCTAACCCCTATTCCCTAGTCCTGCCAACCACCATTTTACTTTGTTTCTGTGAATTTCTGAAATTTCTCTTTTAAGATAATTTTTTTTTTTTTTTTTGAGACAGGGTCTCGCTTTGTAGTTCAGGCTGGCCCTGAGCTCACTATGGTGCCCAGGCAAGCCGCCGCGAACTCAGCAATCCTCCTGCCTCTGCCTCCCGAGTGCTGGGATGACAGGCGTGAGCCACCACGCCCAGCATTGTGGTATGCGATGTTGATTGTTGGTGGGCGTGTCTCCACGCCCAGCATTCTATGTGGTTACCGGGGATTGAACTCAGGACCTTGTGCTTGCGAGGCAGGCGCCGGAACCACTGAGCTAACCCTCCGGCCCTTAAGATAATTTTTTAATGTATAGACATGCTACTGACTTTTGTATGTAAATATTGTATATTGCAACTTTTGTAAGTTCATTTCTTAGTTCTAAACAAGCTTTTGGTAGTTCTTTTTAAACTCTTGGCCACATTCATACCAACTTTTTTTTTTCTTTTTTCTTTTTTCTTTTCGAGACAGGGTCTCGCTTTGTAGTTCAGGCTGGCTCTGAGCTCACTATGTAGTCCAGGCAAGCCTCGAACTCAGCAATCATCCTGCCTCTGCCTCCTGAGTGCTGGCATTACAGGCGTGAGCTACCACGCCTGGCACTGTGGTGTGTGGTATTGATTGCTGGTGGGTGTGAGTCTCCACGCCCAGCATTGTATGTGGTTTCCGGGGATCAAACTCAGGACCTTGCGCTTGCGAGGCAGGCGCCGGAACCACTGAGCTAACCCTCCGGCCCAATACCAACTGTTTTTAAAACCTTGTCTGCTAATTGTATTATCTGTCACTTCTGGGTTTTCTTTTATTGATTGGTTTTCTCTTGATCATAAGACATCCCTTGCTGCTTAAACTACCTAGTAAATGTATACTAGCCTCTAGATTAGTGTAGTATTGTGTCCAGATTTGGTTTCTGTATTGAAAAAATGTTAACTAGAGAGTAAGAAACATCTAGCAGACAGTAGAGTAACTGTTTCCTTCAAGGCTTGTATTCATTTCTTTTCCTGTGTGTGTGTGTGTGTGTGTGTGTGTGTGTGTGTGTGTGTGTGAGAAAGAGAGAGAGATGAGAGAGAGATAAGGACTGAACTCAGGGCCTTTGCACTGAGCTATATCCCCAGCCCAGTTGTTTTCTTGTTATTGTTTTGTTTTGAAGCATGGTCTCACTAAGTCACTAAGTTGCCCAGGCTAAACTTGAACTTGCTGTCCCCTTCTATCATCCTCCCAGAGTGCTGGTATTACAGGTATGCACCGCCATACCTGGTTTAATGTTTGGTTTTAAGATTAATTCAGGTGTATCTTTAATCACCTTTAAGGCTAATTTATTTCTGTCAATACAATCTGACTCTTTTGTGGTTTCTAATGCTTCGACTATCTGTTATACCTTGGCTAGGTAGGAAAAAAAAACATCTCACGGTCCTGTGAAAACATTTGAGGTTATTTACCCTACCACTCCCCTAAGGTTATGGCCCAAACTCATGGAATTTCTCTCCATGTATCTTCAGTATATCATTAAGTAATAAATTGCAGAAGGACCTCAATGATCATTTCTGAAGTTCTTTTCTTGCCTCGTTTCCTCTCTCCTGTGTCTGCTTTACCCGTCCCAAGTGCCTCAGCTTGCCTACATTCCAATGTATATTTCCAACTCAGTGAACCTGCTGTCCTTTGTTTAGATTCTTCCTCCCTGCACTGTGATCTGGACAAGCCATCCAGGGAATGGCCACTGTGACTGTAGGGACGTCCTCAGTGGCTTCTGTTCTTGCCTTTCATACAGTTCTGTGTTGCCTGTTGTCTACCATCTAGAAAAAGATTCCTCATATTTTCCTCCTCATCTCCAGGGCTCTGTGGCGGGAGACAAATTCCTGAATTAGTCACCCTATCACAGCCAGAGTGGAACAATCAGCAAAGTCCTTAAAACTTTGCAAATGAAAGGTGAACTCAAGAATGATTGGTTCTGTGGTGGAGGAGGTAAACAGAGAGAGACTCAGAGGCAATTGTCTAACTTACTTTTGGCCATAAGTTTCAGAAATCTGTTTTATTTGAATGTATTTTCTCCTTGGTTTCAAAATGAAATCCACTGGTAACATATTTTTTGAAAGTTAGGAAAAGTTACAGCTTTCAGTCTATACTTGTTCCATAAGTGATGGTTAATTAGGCCATTTCACTCATTAGGATTGACAGCGATAATGGTGACTATGATACCCACTTCAGTACCTCCAGTCGGTACCTCCAAGTAGACCAGCTGCTGTGGGAGGCACTTTGCTTTGATTTTCCTGATTCTCCCACAACAATTCTCTAAGTTAGAAATTGAAAGAAACTAAGATAGTTTCAAAAGAAACTCGAAGTTATTTCCTCGAGCTCACGCACTAACGAGCAAATATTCTGTGACTGAAGTATTCTGTGATTATTCAGTGACTGGAACGGGGAGTCTGCTCCCCACCGAACAGTGCCTCCTTCCATTATTATGCTGCTTTCTGATTCTATCTTTACCTGTGCCTCTCCATCTGGCAAATTAGAGCGGAAAACACTGAACTCCCTCCCCAGAGAGGCTGTGTTGTTATATACATGTTTTGCATTATTTTGGTTTGAATAACAGCATATGTAAATGTGCTCCTGGAGGTTAAAATTACTCTTATTTTGTAGAACTTGGCCTCTCTCACTGGGGTGACTAGTGGAAAATTATGGGGAAGAGAAGGCAAGCTGGGGAGACTGTTAGCCGACTTGGAACTGACTCCCCCCCCCCCCACCCAGTGCATATATTCAGGCAACAAGCTGCCACCGCAGCGTAAAGCTGAGTCTGTTTCTCATCGGTGGAGCTCTGGCTGGCTCTCAGGTTCAGTGTTAAGAGCAGGCTTTGACGTAGATATTGATCACCGACTCTGCGTCGGGTAGACGCACCAGGCCCACGTTCTCGCCGGAAAAGGGAAAGCCTCCAGTGGTACCTGGAAGCCCTGCTCACACCTGGGCCCCAGCCAGATCAAAGAGATTCTGGTTAACCCGCCCTGCCATAGCCACCTCGCTGTCATTCAGAGGTCTGCTCGGCCCCAACCCCCGCTCTCCCTCGGACCCAGCACTGTAGAACCATCCCTGTCTTAAACTGCCTTTCCTGGCACTTGAAACATCACTTCGATGATGTGATAATATCTCCAAGTTGGGAAAATAAAAGTGGCATTTGTTTAGCCATAATTAATGAAATATTTATGTTGCATGAGACTATGTGATAAAACCTTCGGCTTAGAGTCCTTTTGCTTCTGATTACATTTGGGATTTTTTTTTCTATGACCAGACATTCTGACGCCAGCTCTTTTACACTGAGCAGATGTCATGTAGTAAAAATGGGTGCCAGATGCTGTGAGCCGCAGAAGGGCAATTTAAGAGCTGGCTCTCTGGTTTTTTTTTTTTTTTTGCATTCAATTACTCTGCAGAATGAACCTTACACGAGCGTTTAGGTAACTCAGCTAACTTCAGACATGCATTTTAATAATAGATCTCATCTCTGAATGCATTGTAAACAGCACACCACACACCATATAAATGGTGTTTAAGGAATTAATTGATTTCTGCAGAATGCTTTTTTTTTTTTTAAATGTGAGAAGAGAGCGGCAAAGCTCTTGGCAGGGATCCAGAAATGTAATTAACATGGAGGGCCAACTTCGCAGTTGCCTTTGGGTCCTGGCTCCTCCAGCTCCTGGCAGGTGCAGAGAGGGAGGGCGCAGGAGGGACGGCTTCGGGCTCGAAGCTGGGGCAGAGGCGGGCAGTTCCGTGAGCTCCTCTATTCCCGTTCCAGGCTCCGAGCACCGCCGTGTTGGAGCGCCGGGGACAGAGGCTCCCTCTTCTCTCTCTTCTACCACCTCCTCCTCTGCAGATGAAGAATCTGAGCCCCGGCTTTCCCCGGAGTTACAGGTAATGGGACTTGGAAGACCCGACAGAGCGTCGTCCCACGGGGGCTGTGTGCCATTCGGATTGCAGACCCAGTGTGCGCTCCAGCTGTAGAGGCTTCGCCAGGAAGATCTCACTTTAGTGCATCTGACAGCAGCCCCTCTTTTCACCTGGGGCCCCCCCCAAGAATTGTCTCCTTCAAAACATTTTCCCAGAGACTCAAATTGGGGAAGAGAAACAACAACAAAACCCCACATTGTACTTGAAACCATTTGGTGGCTGCGGCTCTTAAAGTGGGTTCAGTATGTGGCCCAACCAGAAAACCACTGAAACATTACAACAAGCAGATGCATATATCCCCGAGGGAGCCGCAGCTTCACTTATGAAGCACTTGAGGCAGATTGCATGGAAAATGTTGTGTTTATTCCAATCAGGACTACGAAATGAACCATGCAGTCGCATCTAGACACGGGCACCCCAGGATCCTACTGGGGGAAGAACTTAGCCATGTGCCCACCGGGGAGGCTGTGGTACTCTTTGCTAGGCAAACATTAATATTTCAAGAGGATGCTTTAAACAACTCTCATTCCCACAGATCAAAAGCACAAGCCCATGCATATGTCTGTAGCTGAGCCCGTATGTCACATATATGGAGACAAGCATGCATGACAAGAGCTCACTGATATTTTCTTTATCCACTGGGGCTGGAACCTGTCCATGGGACTAGGTGTGGGGCACTGAATGGCTGCACCTAAAATGCTTCCCAGTGGACAGAGAAGTCGTTCACTGCTCTGGCAGTGTTTATTTTTTGGAGGAGTGAGGGAGATGGGGGGGAGACCAAATTTATTTACTCAGACTCAACTTTTCCATCTGGCATCCGGAGCTCTGGCCTCACCTCAGTCACTCGGGGTTCCAGCTCCCCATTGCCTGGCTTAGAGCAAGTCAGGAGGAAGCTGGGACTGGAGAGCGGGAGGGGAAGGGGAAAAGAGAGATGGAGATGGAGATGGAGATGGAGATGGAGAGAGAGAGTATGAATTTCTCATTTCTAAATGTGGACTTCTCTGACTAGTTTGATATTTGACACGAACTTCATGTTGTGTGATCTCTGGGGTTCCTCACTA
This sequence comes from Thryonomys swinderianus, assembly GCA_004025085.1. Taxonomy (NCBI): domain Eukaryota; kingdom Metazoa; phylum Chordata; class Mammalia; order Rodentia; family Thryonomyidae; genus Thryonomys; species Thryonomys swinderianus. The sequence continues at coordinate 13,291 of PVIC010032222.1, forward strand.
CCCCTGCCGCTCCTTGAGTGACCCCTGAGTTAATTCCGTATTCAGATGAGACACAGATCCCAGCATCTGCCATCCCGATACTCCTGGAGAGTAGAAGAACCCGCGGCCCAGCCTCACAAACAGCCCCTTGTCCTCCGGCTGGCCCAGCACAAGCTACTTGTCGCTGAAGCTTGCCACGTGGTGAGAGCATGCGCGCTTCGCCTGGCTTCTGACAGGTCCAGATCTTACAGGAACGGGAGTTGGCAGGAGCACTCCTTATTTATAACTTCCCAAGGGCTCACACTGAGAGAACGAGGGGAGGTTTCTGTCCCCTGGGCTCTCGTCTCTCCTGTCCCACACGGTGTGTGACCCAGCCAGGTGGCACGGCGCCCATGCCGGCTCACACGCACCTTCGCATAGGGAGCTGGAGACAGACTGTGCTCTCTGCGCGTCTTCCGTCCACGGGCCCCTTCCTGTCGCCGCCTTTCCTCTTGGGCACACATCTGGAGCTCGGAGACCAAGCAGGAAGACACAGGGGAGCTTGTCCTTGGTTCTGCCAATGTTCTCCTTTCCACTTTCTTTCTTGCCTTCACCCTTAGCCTCTTTCCTGTCTGCGTCGCTCATCATTACTGACAATATAAAAACTGAGCCTATAATCCCAGCACTCCAGGAGGCTGAGGTGGATTTGTAAGTCCCATTCCAACTGGGCAACTCAGTGATTTAACAAGACCCTGTCTCAAAATAAAAAAGGACTGAGGATGTCGCTCAGTTCAAAAGCCCTGGATTCGATCCTCAGTACTGGGGGTGGTGGGGGACACTGAGCTTGGCAGATCATAATCCTTTGTGAGTATCTGTTAATAAAGCATCATTCCTTTTTGCATCAACATAGTTTTAATCAAAAGATGATCAATGACTTCCTTTCTACCCCCAGACTTCATTTTGCTGGCTCTCAAGAAAGCAGTCAGGGTTTGATAGCTTTGCACATGGTGTTTGCTATTGGGATGACCCCTTCCCGGAAGTTATGAAAAAGTCTCCGTTTAGGGGGAAATGTTGGCCTTTCTCTTGTTTAGGACCCACCATAAGGGAGGGATCCTTGACATGCACTCTAGTCTCCGGCATAAGGGAAGGCTGTATAGAATACATAGAAATGTGAACACGGGGTCCAACCAACCTGGGCCTAAGTCCTTCCCCGTCATTTGGTAAATGTCTCAGTTTGGGCAGTGCACTGATTCTCTCCGAATTTCGGTTGTCATATTTGTCAAATAAGCACAGTCTGAGGAATCAATGAGATGATACTTGTAAAGTCCTTCATTCAGTGTCTTGCACGTGGCTCTCAATAAATGCTAGTATTCATGATGTAAAGTCGTATGACGGCAGTTCCGGAGATCCTTATGGAATGAATAAACTGACTCTTCCTATAGACTGAGTTAGGAAATCTCTGGGGAGTAATGCTATTGATCCCTACCAGCCTGCAGCCGCAGCCTTTCCTGAAGGTTCGCCCTGCCTGTGGAGGGTCCCCACACAAAAGCCCAGAACCTTCTGCAGAGGGACCAATGGCCAACCCGAGAACCAAAGTGGATGTGATCGCTAAAATTTCCTTGCCAGGCTGAAAATCTTTTGGATTCTGGGTGCTAAGGAGAATTCTAGAAAAACAAATTTCGACATTTTTCCCCTACTGATTTGAGGACGTCAAGAAGCCTCAAGCTGGGGGCTTTCCTAAGGAAAGTGGTGGGTTTTCCTTCCATATCCCAGGGATGGAGGGAGGGCGATGAGCAACCAAAGGCCCTGAAATGAATGTGCCATCAAGACCCAGTCCGGATCAGTTTCGGACCCAAATTGCTGTGGCCAGGTCTTGGAGGTCTCTGTTCTCCACTCAAGATGTTAGGGCACTTACCGGGCAGTAGTCAGTTCACCCAGAGCACTTTTAAGTCCTGTATTTGTTTCCACCAGCATTAAAAAACTCTAGCATGCTCTAATTTTCATTCTAATATTTGGAAAGTTGATAGGTGTGTTCAGAGAAAGCGGATTCAAGTAATACACTCCAGTGTGGCCATTTGGTTTGTGTATATGTGAATGTAAAATGTATATGCCTGCATGTAAAAACTAAGCTTTGGAAAAAATAATCATGCTAATTTATAACAGACATGTCAATAGTAAAAATCATGCCGTGTACCAAGCATTTATCCCATCCCTTTTCTGTGCATTCGGCAAAGGGCGTGGCCTGGGTCGCCTCATTTCTCCCTGACACCTTGTGAATCAGGCTCATTCCTCTCAAGAGAACCCCAAAGTTCAGAAAACTGTGAGACAGGCTGAAGCTCATGCAGTTAAGCTGGGATTCGATGCCAGCTTTTCCACGTTTCTGGGCTCAGGACTCCCACCCTTACTCTGCTGCTTCTCTGATCAGAACTTGCCAACAAGTACAAATGGCCACATCACTTCCTCTGCTTTCTTTGGTGCCTAAAACCTGGAAGGGAAGTGATACCATCAAGACCCAGACATCTGTTTTACATGGGTCGAATTTGAAATCTTCAATTCTCTGTCTGTCTGTCTGTCTGTCTGTCTCTCTCTCTCTGTCTCTCTCTCTCTCTCTGTCTGTCTCTGTCTGTCTTTTCCTCTCTCTCTCTCCATCTCTCTCTCAAAAAGTCCAGGCCCACTGAAACTCAGAGACAATAATGTTGTATTTATATGAGCAAAGTAAGATGGACCAACACTTTGAACCAAGAAACACTTCTGTTAAAATCATCTACGTAGGACCAGAGATTTAGCTCAGTGGTTTTGGCACTTGCCTAACAAGTACAAGGTCCTGAGTTCAATCCCCAGTCACCACATACAACAATAGTAGGTGTGGCGACTCATGCCACCAGCAGTCAGTACCACATACCACCATGATGGGCATGGTGGCTCACACCTATAATCCCAGCACTCAGGAGGCAGAGCCAGGAGGATTGTTGAGTTTGAGGCTTGCCTGGGCTACATAGTGAGCTCAGGGACAGCCTGAACTATGAAGCCAAACCCTGTCACGCACATAAAAAATTTATTTAGATATATGTTCTTCTACTCATAGATTTAATGAGATATTGTAGACCTAACCTAAATGTTTAGTTGTTGACTGGTTTTCATGTACTGAGTGTGTATGTGTGTGTGTGTGTGTGTTCGTGTGTGTATTTGCCTGCCTGTCTCCCCTAGGTCCATCATGCCTGGGCAGTAAAGTAGCAGACATATGAAGTATAATTCTTGTATGATTTCTTTCTTCAACTATACCCTGTCAGTACTCATTATAGCCACTTCTACCTACCTACACACACACACACACACACCCCTATTCCAACACCTACTAGCCATGTGTTGCTACTTAGATTTGCATTTAAATTTGTTAAAATTAAACAAAGTTTGATTTCTTATCCATATTCTTCATTTCCAGTCCCCAACAGGCTAGTAGCATCTGTATTTTGATTTACTTACTTACTTACTTACTTACTTACTTACTTACTTACTGAGATAGGGCCTTGTTTATAGTTCAGGCTGGCCCTGAGCTCACTATGTACCCCTGGCTAGCCTTGAACTCACAGCAGTCCTCCTGCCTCTGCCTCCTGAGTTCTGGGATTACAGGTGTGAGCCACCATGCCCAGCATTGCAGTATGTGGTACTGATTGCTGGTGGGCATGAGTAACCATGCCCAGCATTGTGGTGTGTGGTTATGGGGATCATACTCAGGACCTTGAGCTTGCTGGAACCACTGAACTAAATCCCTAGCCCTTTTAACTTTTTTTTTTTTTAGACAGGGTCTCACTACGTAGAGTGGCTGTTCTTAACTCAGGCTGTCCTCGAACTCATGCTAATCCTTCTGCCTCAGCCTCCCAAGGGCTGGGATTCCAGGTGTGTGCCATCATGCCTGGCTAGCATCTGTATTTTATACAGCATAGTTATAGGTCACTTCTGTCATTGCAGGCATTTTTGTGAATGTTATTATTCTAAAAGTGGAAAGTGGCAAAAAACCAATGGAAATGGCAGAAGGCTATGATGATATTTTGTAAATTTCAATCCCATTTTTCTCAGTCCTGTATTTTCTTTACTCTTGGTTTTCATAGGAGAAGAAGACACTCAAAAGAAGAAGGAAGCTGGAAAAAGCAACAAAGCAACTGGTTAAGCAAGAAGAGTTGAAAAGACTGCACAAAGCTCAGGTCAGAAAACAAACATGAGATGAGTGAGTGGGCTCGGGTTCTGGGTCCTGGGAATCAGGATGGGAAAGCCCTGGAGCATCTGTGCCGGCCTGGGTCCAGGCGGGCTGGGAAAGCCAGCCTCTCTTCTCACGGGGCCCAGGTCTGTGTCCATGAAGACACGGCTCCCTCCCTGGGGGGACTTAGGGCTAACGAGCCCAGGTGTGGAGCGGCCCAGCCCAGCCACCTTTCCATGTGCAGTCAGGGTCTTGGAAGTCAGGCTGAAACAGCCAACTCATGGCCTGGGGAACCTTGCTGGGCCTGACCGACTTACAGTGATGACCTGCAGCTTTTCCCCCACCAACCCCTTGACTATGCCTTTGTTAAACCGATAGCTGGTAGGAGCTGTCTCCATTGCAGGCTTAGTTGAAGACCTAAGTATCCACCATTCCAGTGTAGATTTCCTGACATGGTAGCTTACTCCAAACATTTTTGCCCAAGGAAATCTGCCTGGCTCCATCAGAGACACGAGAAACAGAGTAGAAAGTCCAGACATTCTCCATCTGTCTGAGGACCCCAAGCCTAGTCTTGAAGAACAGTTGGATTTCTGGACAACAGGACTTAGGATGACCACTTCATCCACAAACCCTCCCATCACTTTCTCCAGTTACACCATTTATCTGGCCATGTAATTCTGTGTCGATCACCTGCCTAGTACTGTAATAGAATGCCAGAGACAGTCAACTTAAACAAATGAAAAGTTTATCACAGTTTCTCACTTGTGATCACTCAGTCCTGTTGCTGTGGGCCTGCCGCGAGGCAACATGTCATGGTTCAGAGCTCGAGGGGGAGCAACTTGCTCACCTCCTGCTGGTCACAAAATGAAAAGCGATAAAAAGGGGAGGCTGGGGTCCCCATACAGTATCTCCTCCCAGGGCACAGCCCCAGTGACCCTGCTTCTATGCTTCACAGCTCCCTAACGTTCCTCCAAAGAGCAACCATGGGCTGGAGACCAAGCCTTTAACACGGGGCCTTTGGAGGACTTGGGGGCCACCTGCACCCCATGGAGAAAGACAACTCCCGTGAGCTCACCTCTGTCTCAACCTCTAAAGCAGGTTTCCCTGGAGCATTTCAACTTTTCCTCCTAAGAACAAAACAAGTCTTTATGCTACCAACTGGCAAATGTGGCAGTTTCGCACTCCAGGCGGAAAGTGGTCATAAGAGAAGAATTACAGTGGCCTTTTCAGTCCTAACCTACAAGCACCCGGAGCGGCCCTCTTTGATCTCATAGTTTCTAAAGAATGACGGCTGGGGCGGTCTGCTTGGGTGGCCATAGCAAAACCCCACAGATGGAGCAGCTTACACAGCAAACATTTATCTCTTCACAGTTTGAGACTAAAAGCTCAAGATCGGCGCTGTCAGATTTGGTGTCTGGTGAGGTCTCCACTCTGGCTTATAGGCAGGTGTCTTCCCCTGGTCCTCACATGGTCTTTTTGAGGGGAAAGTAAACTGCTAGGGTTTTTTCCTTTTCTTATGAGGGCACAGGTTTTACCAGAGCAGAGCTCCAACCTTATGGCCTCACTTAACCTTCGTTACTGCCTTGTCTCAAACGTAGTCACACTGGGAAATTAGGGCCTCCGCCTATGAATGGGGGGGTGGATTCTGTTTAGTTCATAACAACCATGTAGCTATAACTGCATAATAATTAGTAGTAATTTACATGGTCCATTCTTTAACACTTCTGTTCCATACCAACCAGAGATGGATTTATAAAGATTTAGTTAGCATTAAGAGAAATGCTGGAAGAGGACAGGAAATGATTAGTAGTTCCAATAAAATCCCCCTGAACTTCACAGGGGCCTGTGTGCTCATAGCTGGGAAAACAAGAGGCAGGTGACCAGGGGGCTTTTGGGCATGGTATGAGAAAGCAGAGAACGAGACAAGGATGAATATTCTTACACAGGAAATGCCTTTCCACCTGTCTTCTCTCAGAGACCCACAGAGGATTCCCTAGCAGGAAAAAAATATGCAAATGCAAACCCAGTCACGATCCCAAACCTTCCTAGGTGCCGAGGTGAACCTAAGCAGAGCGTGAGGTTTATCCCGTAGAGAGTTGAACATCCTGAGTCTTGGTTTCACAGCTTGGTGACAAAGCCACAGTGCCCATCTCCAGTGATAGCAAGTGCCCCTTGAAGCTGGGGCAAGAGGAGGACAACACAAGAATGAACAGCAAGCCGCAAGAGCCAGCTCAGGTCTCCTGCGCAGACCACCTCTCAGGGGTGCAGTCTGTTCTTCCTTCCACACTCTGTGTGGTGGCTGCAGCCCTGTCGTTGTGCCACGACTGTAGTCAGACACCGTGGACTCTGAGGAGTCCCAGAAGCATGAGGACCACCCATCCCTGTCTCCCATCCAAGTACTAGCCAGGCGCAACCCTGCTTAGCTTGTGAGATCAGATGAGATCAGGCACGTTCAGGGCGGTATGGCTGTAGATGTAGATCGAACTCAGGACCTTGCACTTGCCAGGCAGGTGCAGCACCAGTAAGCTACACCCCCAGCGCCCAGCCCCTGTCTTGAAGGACTGTGGCATGATTGGCTGTGTCACAGGGAGGTGTTGCAATGCCGACTTGGGGGAAAGATGACACTTATGCACGGCCTCCGTGATTCAGAGGGAGGCATCCCGGCCTGGCTGTCGGGGGTTCAGAGGTCCTCGTCCAGTTTGTCAGGGTGGAAATTCCACCCTCTACCTCCTAGAGAGTCAGAACAGGATCATCCTCCTTGTACGACATCCCTGTGTGTCCACGGTCCTCGATGACATGTGACCCTGGCATTGCAGGCCATCCAGAGGCAGCTGGAGGAGGTGGAGGAGCGGCAGAGGGCGTCCGAGATCCAGGGTGTGAGGCTGGAGAAGGCGCTGCGAGGAGAAGCAGGTACAGGTCCACCCTGGCAGCTCTGGGCAGCGGACGTGGGTCTGTCTGCAGCCTCAGCGTGCTGGTCTGATCGTGGCCGACACAAGGAAAATTTGTCACCCCGGGGTCCATCATCGTGGACAGGTGGTGCAAAGTCCACCCTGCTTCACGCTTGAAATATCAAACTGGTGTTGCCATTTCAGGCTCTTTGTCTGTGGTCCTTGAAACTGGGCTCTAGTCTGCCCACCTCTGCTGAACCGAATGAATGCTCTTTGCAGTTTAGGGGTTGCAACAAATTCAGGAGACATCCCTGGGTATTCGAGCAGTGCTGATAATTTGAAGCCCAGAGTTCAAGTCCTGGTCTCTCCTTTCTCTTCCCAAACCTTGGGCCAGTCCCTTTAGAAACTTCCATCCTCTCATCTAAAATGAGCACAATAGTGGTTTCCTGCATCACATGTAAGAAATGAAGATTA
>PVIC010032223.1:0-20986 GCA_004025085.1 Thryonomys swinderianus
TGTTGATTTTATAGCCTGAAAATTCATCACATTTGTTTATTAGTGCAAGTAGTGTTTTATGGGATAGTCAGTGTTTTCTCTTTTATCTATACATGTTATCTGTAAACTGAGTTAAATTTCTTCTTTTTTCTCAATTGGATTATTTTTATTTATTTTTCTACAGTAATTGTTCTAACTAGAATATCCAATATTGTGTTAAAAGGAAGTGATGAGAGTGGGTACTCTTGTCTGGGTTTTTAATGTTAGAAACAACTAACAGTGGTTTACTGTTATAAATGACAGTCCTTGTGGGCTGACCACGTATGGCCTTTTTTAAAAAAAATTGAATTCTTTTTTTTTTTTTTTTTTGCTTTTTGGAGACAGGGTCTTGCTTTGTAGTTCAGGCTGGCCCTGAGCTCACTATGGTGCCCATGCAAGCCGCCGCAAACTCAGCAATCCTCCTGTCTCTGCCTCCCGAGTGCTGGGATTACAAGCGTGAGCCACCACGCCCAGCATTATATGTGGTAACCAGGGATCGAACTCAGGTCCTTACGCTTGCGAGGCAGGCGCCGGAACCACTGAGCTAACCCTCCGGCCCAAAATTGAATTCTTTATTGGTACATTTTATATACAGCTCACAATCACATTCAATATTGGGGAATTTGTACCACTATATGACACAAATTAATTAGCATTTTTACCCATATCCCTACCCATCCCACAACCCCCCATCTCCTATATACATATGCTTTCTTTTTCTTTTCAAATCATATTTATTCTTTCCCCTCATTTTCCCCTACCATATTCTGTTTGAATATTTCCTGTTTCACAAGATCTATCATACATTCTAGAACTCAATTACATCTACAGGTTCTCATACTACAGAAAAGATATGGTACTAACATATCTGTGATCTATTTATTTCTCTTATTAGTGTGTGTCCTCAAGGTGTGTCCACTTGCACATAAATGAATGGAACTTGTCTTTATTGCAGAGTAATACTCCATTTTATAAAAAAACACATTTTCCTTATACAGTCTCCAGATGATGGGCATTTGGGTTGTTTCCAAGACTGGGATAGTACAAACTGAGCTGCTATGAACATGGGGGCACATATGTCTTTACGAAATGATTCTTTCAGTTCCTTTGAGTATATTCTTAGCAGGGCAATAGCAGGGTCAAAGGGAACCTCTAGTCCTAGTTTTCTGAGGAATATCCACACTGATCTCCACAGTGGTTGCACAAGTCTACAGTCCCACGAACAGTGGACAATGGTTCCTTTCTCCCCACAGCCTCACCAGCATTTATTGCTGCTTGATTTTGCAATAGCAGCCATTCTTTGTGGAGTGAAATGAAATCTCAGTGTTGTTTTCATCCATATCTCTCGAATGAGAAGTGAAGTTGAACATTTCTTCATATGCTTTTTGGTTGCTTTTAGTTCTTCCTCTGAAAAGTGTCTGTTCATTTCACATGCCCATTTTTGAATTGGGTCTTTAATCTTGGGAGGATTGATGTTTTTAAGTTCTTTATATATTCTAGATAGTAGCCCTTTGTCTGAGAAGCAACTAGTAAAGATTTTTTTCCCCATGTTGTTGGATGTCTTTTAGCTATGCCAGTGGTTTCTTTTGCTGTGCAAAAGCTTTTTAGTAGGATGAGATCCCATTTGTTGATTCTTTCTGCTAGTTCTTGTGCTATAGAGGTTTTAATCATGATGTCTCTGCCTAAGCCAATGTCTCCAACAGTTCTACCTAACCTATTTTGCAGCAGGTTTATTGTTTCTGTTTTAATATTTAGGTCTCTAATCCATTGTGATTTTAGTTTAATACCCAGTGAAAAAGATAACTCTAGCTTTAGTTTTTGGCAAGTTAAAGCTCAGTTTTTCCAGCACCTTTTGTTAAAGAGGCTGTTTTTCCTCAGTTGACGATATTTGGCTCCTTTGTCAAAGATAAGGTGGCTTAGTGTATCCGGGGTTGTTTCTGGATCTTCTAATCTATTCCACAGGTCCTCAGGTCTGTTACTTTGCCAGTACCATGCAATTTTTATTACAGTGGCTTTGTAGTACAGTTTTAAGTTGGGGATCATAATACCCCCCTGCCATATCCTGGTTGCTTAGAATAGCAATTCTTAGGTCTTTTGTGGTTCTGGATGCAATTTTGGATTATTTTCTCTGGCTCTGTGAAGTATGGTTTTGGGATTTCAACTGGAATTGTATTGAATCTGTGTAGTAGTTGTGGGAGTATAGCCATTTTGATGATGTTGGTTCTCCCTACCCAGGAACAAGGGATGTCTTTCCATTTTCTGATATCTTTTTCTATCTCCTTTTTCAGAGTCCTGTAGTTTTCAGAGTAGAGGTCTTTCACCTCCTTTGTTAGATTGATTCCTAGATATTTCATTTTTCTGGGTGCTAATGTGAAAGGGATTGACGCCCCAATTTCCCTTTTAGTGAGTCTGTTGTTTGTGTATACAAAGGTTGTTGATTTTTGAGCATTGACTTTGTATCCAGCTATACTACTAAATTTGGCAATTAAGTCTAGCAGTCTTTTGTTTGAGTTTTTAGGATCCTCTATATGGAGAATCATGTCACTGGCAAATAATGGCAGTTTAACTTCTTCCTTTCCTATCTTTACTCCTTTTATTTCTTTGTCTTTCCTACTTGCTGTGGCTAATGTTTCCAGCACTATATTGAACAAGAGTGGTGATAGTGGACATTCTTGTCTTGTTCCTGATATCAGTGTAAAAGGTTTCAGTTTTTGCCACATGGTCTTTTTATGCTGAAGTATTTCTATATCTAATTTATTTGTGATTTTAGTCTAAAGACTGGTTCAATTTTGTCAAATGCTTTGAGTGGATTGTATGATTTTTTTCAGTGAATGTGGTATATCATATTTGCCATTTTGTGCATATTGAACTGTCTGCATCTGAGAGGTACATCTCAGTTAATTATGGTGAGTGACCTTTTAAATTAGTTGCTGATTTTTGTGTTGCTTCAGTTTTGTTGAGGATTTTTACATCTAGATTTATTAGAGATGTCTGTTTATAATTTTATCCTTTTTTTAGAAGTCTTCCCTTTCATTCCAACTTTTAAAATAATCTGAGGGTGATTGGCATTAATTCTTTAAATATTTGATAGACTTCCCCAGTGAAGTCTTTAATTTATAGACTTTTCTGTGACATTTTTTATTATTGATTCAGTCTTTTACTCCCTGGACTATTAAAAGTTTCTTTGTCCATCAATTAGTTTATGTAACTTGTAGTTTCTAGAAATGTATCAGTTAGCAGTAGATTGGCCAAGTTTTGGTGTATTGTTTGTTGCAATTTTTATGACCCTATGTATTTCTGTGAATCAATTATGATTTTTTTATTTAGTAGTTACTAAAATTCTATTTCTCTAACAAACTTAGTGTGTTAACACACTCAACAAATTTAATATCATTAAACTTGCCACTTTTATCTTTATAAAAATCAACTCTAGTTTTGTTCTTTTCCTATTTCATTTATTTTGGTTTCTATCTTGATTAAATTTAATTTTTCATATTTTCTCTAATTTCTAGAGATGTAATTTTAGATTGTTTATCTGACATTCTCTATTTTTTAGTCATTAAGTTTATGGGTACCTTTTTAGTATTCATTAAGATCACATTCATCACTGGGAATTTGTATCTGTGTATGATACATCTTGGTTCCTGTTTTTTCTTATTACCTTCCTCCCTTCCACTTTCCATCCCCCCTTATTTACAGAAGCTTTGTTTACATTATCTTCTTTTCTCATTTTTTCCCTTCCTTCCTTTCCCTTGCAGCCACTCTTTACTTCCCTTTTGAATATTTTCTTCCTATTTCACAATATCTATTATACATTTTAGTCTTCATTTATGCTTTCAGTTAATCATACTTAAATAATTCAGTATTTATGCATGTGTCCTATATAGTCCACTTAAGGGCATGGTCTCAAAGTGCATCTATTTAACTATAAATGTTTCTAGTTTATCATTTTCTATGGCTAAGTAATGCCCAATTTTATCTTTAAAAAATGCACATCTTCTTTACCCAGTTACCACTTGATGGGATTTGGGCTCTGTCAAAGTTTTAGCTGTTATAAACTGTGCTGCTATAAACATGGGTGTGTATATATCACTGTGGACTGATGCTTTTAATTCTTTCAGGAACATACCCGGGAAGGGAATAGCTGGGTTGAATGGGACCTCTCTAATCCTAGTTTTTTGAGGAATCTCCACACTCATTTCTGCAGTGGTTGTACCAGTCTTCACTCCCACCAACAGTGCAGGAAGGTTCCTATCTCCCCACAGCCCCATCACCGTTTGCTGTTGGCTGATTTCTTGACAGCAGCCATTCTTTCTGGAGTGAGATGGAATTTCACTGTTGCTTTTATTTGAATTTCTGGAATGATCAGAGCTACTGAACATTTTTTCGTGTTTATTTGTTTCTTCTACATCTTCTGAGAAATGTCTATTCATTTCAGATGCCCATTTTTGGATTGAATCTTTAAATTTGGGGGGCCTGATGTTTAAAATTCTTTACAGATTCTAGATAGTAGTCCTTTGTCTAAGGCACAAGTGGTAAAATTTTTTTCTACTTTATAAATTGCCTCTTTACTCTGTTGTGGTTTCTCTTGGTGTGCAGAAGCTTTTTATTAAGAGCAGATTCCAACTACTGATTCTTTGAGCTAGTACCTGTGATATTGACATTTTCTTCATAAAATATGTGGGTATGTAGTGCTACAAACTTTCCTCTTTGAATTGCTTTTGCTACATTTTATGAATTTTTTCTTATTGTCTGTTTATTTTCATTAGTTACAAAATAACTTTTTGTTTGGCCCTTTGGTTTCAGGGATCAAACTCTGGCCTTAATGCTTACAAGGTAGGCAGGTACCACTTGAACTAGATCCCCAGACCTACCCTTTGGTTTGTTTGAACTATGGGTTATTTACAAGTGTGCTATTTAATTTCCATATATTTGTTAATTTTCTGTTTTTCCTGTCATCATTAAAGTCTAATTTATATTATTCTGGTGAGGAAAGTTAATTTGAAAGGACTTAAATCCTTCAAAATTTGTTCAAAGTTGTTTTTTAGTCTAATAGATTACCTATTCTGGAGAGTCTATCATGTTTACTAGAAAAGAATATATATTCTATTTTTCCTTGAAGAAATATTCTGTATATATCTCCACCTTTTCATTTCATCTATCATATAGTTAAAGTCCAACATTTTCTTCTTGTTTTTTTTTTTGTCTCCATGAGATGTTTAATGTTGAAAACGTGCTGAGGCTTACTACTATCATTAAATCATTATCTGTTTCTCCCTTCAGTTTCACTGACATTTATTTTACATATTTGGTAGATTCAATGTTGTGCTGATACATATTTACAAGTGTTATACCCTCTTTGTGAGGTGATCCCTTTGTCATCATATGATGATCTCCTTTGCCTCCTGTGACAATTTTTTTTTTTTTTTTTTTTTTTTTTTTTTTTTTTTTTTTTTTTTTTTTTTTTTTTTTTTTTTTTTTGCTTTTTGGAGACAGGGTCTCACTTTGTAGTTCAGGCTGGCCCTGAGCCCACTATGGTGCCCAGGAAAGCCGCCGCGAACTCAGCAATCCTCCTGTCTCTGCCTCCCGAGTGCTGGGATTACAGGCGTGAGCCACCACGCCCAGCATTTCCTGTGACAATTTTTGACTTAAAATAATTATTTTCTGATATAAATACTGGCCACTTCAGGTCTAGTTTGGTTACTATTTATTTGGAAAATATTTTTTCATCCCTTCATTTTCAGGGTGTATATATTCTTATAGCTCAACTGTCTCTTGAAGGATGTGTAATGTTGAATCTTATTTTTTCTTCTATTCAATCAGTCTGTGAGTTTTGACTAGATAAATAATCCACTCACATTTAAAGTAATTATTAATAGGTAAAGATCTACTATTGCCTCTTTTTTTTTTTTGAGACAGGGTCTCGCTTTGTAGTTCAGGCTGGCTCTGAGCTCACTATGTAGTCCAGGCAAGCCTGGAACTCAGCAATCCTCCTGTCTCTGCCTCCCGAGTGCTGGGATTACAGGCGTGAGCCACCATGCCTGGCTTACTATTGCTTCTTAATTATGCTTTGGGCTATTTTGTTTTTCCTTCTTACTATCGTCACTTGTAGTTTGGTGGAAGCTTTGGTAGTAGTACATTTTGAATCCTTTCTCTTTTTCTTTTTTCCCGTCTTTGTGGTTACCAAGGATTTTGCATAAAATATCTTACATCTGCTACATTGAACTTGAATGTTAGTCTGATTAAATCAACTATATATAAAAACTGTGACTTAGCTTTTTTATTCCTTTGTATTTTATGTTACTGATGTCGCAGTTTAGGTTGTTTTATGTTATGTATATACCCAACAAATTATTATACCTTTAGTTATTTTTAATACTTTTATACTAGAGTTAAAATGACCGTCACATGGACATTACAGGAATAACATTCTAATGATTTTTCTATACTATTTATTTACCATGACTTTAATTCTATATGTTTTCATATTGGCAGTTAATGTTCTTTTTTTTTTTTTAACACCTGAAAAACTCACTTTAGCATTAAGGAAGGTCTAATCATGACGAACTCTTACAGATATGTTTGTTAAGGGAAAGTTTTATATTTCCTTCCAAAGAATAATGTAGCATTCTTGTTAGGCATATTTTCCCATATCTCTTTCAGAAATGTGAACATATTGTTCTACTCTCCTGCCCTGACCTGCAAAGTTTCTGTTGATGAATTCATGTAAAACACTATGGAAGTTTGTTTATATTTAAATGCGTTGCTTTCATTTGCTGCTTTCAAAATGTTCTGAAACTCTAGAAAGTGGGAGCTCATGTATTAGAGATAAGATTGAGAACCTTCACCTGATGAAAATTGTAGCTCACTCTGATATGAGCCTTGTAAGGAAAATTTGAAAAAGAAATGCTCTAGACCCACTTTTTGCCTAACAATTGGTTCTTTTTTCTGACTCACTCATGCCTTGTTTCCAATAACAACTAGTAATTTATCTGTCTCCTGAGCTATGAAAGTGGCTTGAAGCTTACCATTATTTTCATCTCTGTATCTACATTTATGAGCACAACCTTTTGCCTGGCTCAAAGAGGCCTTATGAAATGAAAATTAAATTAAGCCCACTACAGAGAAATCTTATATTTAGCTCTTCTGTTTGCTTACTATTTTATGTTCTCCTGCCATAGCTCCTGTGACAAACTCCTGACCTTGTTATTTTGCAGAAGAAATACTAATCATTGCTCTTGATTCACTGAGTTCACATGTACTAAGTGGCACCAAGCATGGAAAGTTTTCAGAAAAAGTCATTAATCCCTTTCATCCTTGAGGCTACAACAAAATGTGTCAAACCAAGATTTGACACTTACTTGCTAATTCTCTTGTTCAAAAAACCACATTGAGCTCAGGTCAATATGGCAGCTACAGATTAGTCCTACAATATACTCTAGGAATGGTACCATCAGTTGGATAGGCGGGTTAGGAAATTAGAAATATGAGGTAAGATCCTGAGGCTAGACTCAATGAAGAAAGATAGGAGAGATAGAGCTAGGTAGAGTTATCATGGTATCTAAAAATATAGTGATAGGTTTTGAAACTTCCACACCTTATGGCAGTATACGAGGGCCTGGTGCTCCTGGAACATGTGAAGTTAACTGATGGTGTCAACTTGAGTTGCAAAAGACTAACTGTGTTAGCAGAATTCTCTCTGTGGCTGAAGGAACTTACTGAAGGCAGAAGACTTGTTCTGAGTTTCAGTGGCACCAACTACCACACTGATAGCCTGAACATAATTACATGAGGAACGAGGAAAGAACACTTGTTTCTGTTTCTTCAGAAGAGCTTGTCATCACTTTCATGAATGGATATCGTCTTCCATCGCTTCCAGTGCAGAACTTTCTGCCTTCTAGCACTGACTCTTCAGTCTTCCATCCCAGATCCTGTGGTCCTGCAGGATACTACAGTGAGCTTCAGGCCATTGGCCTTTGAATTCTTTGGGTCTCCAGCATGCAGACTGGTTTTTGCTCTCTTCCACATTTAACTGTGCAGGCAGCCATTGTAAGCCCACCTTGGAAATTTTTATTACATAGTATGTTGAATCTGTTTCTCTACCAGGGCCTGATACAGAGCCTTATTGTCTGAGGCTGGTTGAGGCTCAATAATGGAAATATGAGAAGTGAAGGAATTAGAAAGAGCACCAGATTTTGAAGACCAGAGAGGAAGCTCAGTTGGGATTAGAAGTAGGAATAAAAAGTTAAGGTACCATCAGTTGGATAGGCGGGTTAGGAAATTAGAAATATGAGGTAAGAGCTTGAGGCTGGACTCAATGAAGAAAGTATGGGAGAGTATAGGAGAAAAGTAAAGTAAAGGAGAGAAGGTTCAGGGAGAGAAGGTCATATAAAATAGAGTGAAGAATGAGAAACTTTAGTATACAGTGGAAGTAGCATTCATTGGGATGAAAGAGGCTGGAATAAAGAGCAAGGTGATTGGAGGTATGTGATGAAGAGGATTTGATGAGATAATTCCTGACTGTTTTGGGATTGGTCTTTGAAGCAAGTCTGAGTCATAAGAATTAGATTAAGGGTGCCATGGAGCAATATTGTAGTTATCAGTTTCCGAAGATAGATTTTTGGAGTTATATATGGTTTCCTTCTGGAAGCAAATGAGCCATCCTTCATGATTCTGCAGTAGGCCCTAACGATGAGAGTGAAAAAGTACAAAACTGGAGTACATGATGGCAACATCTTCCCCCAAGTAAAGCACTAATTGAGGGGACAGAATCTGGGCAGCCATTGCTGATACAAAGACATTGTTACTATAAAATTTACTGAACCCTCTTGCAGAAACCTTCTGTAACACATGAGGTAGAAATGAACTGAGCTTGAAGGTAAGTAGACCAGCAGTGGTTGGGGAGAGTTACAAATCATTCTTCACAGTTGACACAGGGTCCATAACCAAGTAGCAAATAAATAATTGATGGATCAGGCAGCCACACACAGAATGTACTCGTCAGTAAAAAATCACATGTGGTGGGCCAGAGGATTAGCTCAGTGGTTCCAGCGCCTGCCTGGCAAGTGCAAGGTCCTGAGTTTGATCCCCAGTAACCACATAAAATGCTGGGTGTGGTGACTCACGCCCACCAACAATCAGTGCCACATACCACAATGCTGGGCATGGTGGCTCACGCCTGAAATCCCAGCACTCGGGAGGCAGAGGCAGGAGGATTGCTGAGTTCGAGGCTTGCCTGGGCTACATAGTGAGCTCAGAGCCAGCCCGAATTACAAAGTGAGACCCTGTCTCAAAAAGAAAAAAAAAAAAAATCACATGTGGAAAAGTGTATGCATGTGTTTGCCAGGGAGGTGAGAGTTGAGATCCAAAAAATATGACATATAAAACCTGTGACAACTTTTGTTCATGTCTTAACTTGTCTTACAGATGAAGCCAAAGCACATATTCACATGAAAATAATTAACCTTGCAGTTGGAAAGGAGGTCACATTCACTGGGACTGTGGCGGTCAGAAAAGCACACACCAGAAAGGTATTTTAAATTGGACTCAGTGGGACCTGTTGGATTTTGGATGACAGAATGGAGAGACAGCACAATGAATGGGAACAGAAGCACAGAAGTGAGATTTTGGGTAGCAGTGTGCTGACACGTCAGTGAGAGCCATCTTGGTAAGCAAGGCAGGTTTCTGTAGCGAAGTAGAGTAGATGAAGTCAAGTGAAAGACATAGTTAGTATTTTGGCTCTGAGCTATCATTCCTAATTTGTCTTTTGTACATTTATGTGTATTCCACAATGGCTGCTTTCCTATTGTTCCACTCATTGTGACTTTAGCAGATGGGATGAGAAGATTGTAGGCAGTAGAATCACAATTTGGTGTACTGATTCCTTGAAATACCTTAAAATTTCTTAAATTTCATTACCACAAATAAATGTTTCCTTTGTGTTGTTAATAATAGAACTAATAAACTAGTATGACTTGGTCAAGCAGGAATTTGAACCCTGGTGGCCCATTCTAAATGCTGGATTCTCTCCAATACAGGGTGACCTTGATAAACCATGCTGAATTTCTCTGGGGTGGGTTCATGAGTGTGAATAACGTGCACTGAGCTCTTCCATGCTCTGAGCACCATGCCATGTATTTTTCTGCATTAGAATATATGAAAATACATAAAGAATGTGTATTTATGTGTGATGTGGTTTAATTGTACAAGAATATAAAGCCTTGTTTTCTTTTGTAAGAGTAATCAGTGAGTGAATAGCATCATGTGTTCAAAAACTCCTACCAGGGTGACAGGTGACAGTGATTGACTGCATGGGTGGGTGTCCCAGTGAATGCTAAAGTGGGGATGATGCATGGATAAGGTGTGTGAAATGGAATGTGGTTGTCTCCACAAAGTCAATTAGTCAATTTGGTCTACATTACAGATAACAGTGTGGCAGGATATGAGGGCACAGCTATTGCAGGCTTGGTAGCACACAAGCGGGGCCTACAATTTTAAAATTGTTGCTAAAGGTACAGTTAACCTACATGGTATGTCAGAAGTAGCTTCTTCTCTGAGACCAAAAGAATCTCTAGTCAAATCTGCAAAAGAAGCATGGATTTTTTATGTGTTGTCTGTATAAGATGTGTGTGTGTGTGTGTGTGTGTGTGTGAGTGTGTGTGTCTAGCTTTCAATGCCAGCAGTGAAAGGCCAAGTAAAGCACTGCAAGGCAACATAAATGATTTAAGACCCAATGATTTTGCCAGGGAAACATTCAAGACAGAGTCTAATCCTTTAATCTAACCCTAGTCCCTTTAAAAGCTTTGAGCTAAGAGTTGACTCAGCACGTCAGTGCCAAGAAGATCCATTGACCCTGAGTTCAGTGCTGAGAAATTGAGAAATGTTCTTTTTAATGTCTATTCAATAAATACAGCATCCACCTTGCAAGGGACTGCACAATCCACTTCAAATCCATTATGGGATGTTCTTGTGGGCTGACAAGTTGTCCTGAGACAACAGTGGCCATGAGATGAGTTTAACCCTTCCTGTGTGATGTAAATCTTTACAGCTTCCTCCATGCCTGGCTCTCTAAGATCTTGGAAGGAGATATTTGCATTGATATGAAGACCTTGAGGTGTGAGTTTCCTTCCAGACTGAGGCTATCTTTTTCAGAAGGCATAAGGCTCACATACAGAGAATTATGTGTAAAAGTTACATGTAAAAATGACATTGTAAAAAACAATGTCAAAGAGAAATCAAATTCTATCATTCATGTAATCACACTTGGAGACATAGACCAAGTTTTTCTTACCTCATATAGCATGGACTATCCTTATTATGTTGTCTGTGAGTCCTGTGGCTACACTTTATATGAAATTTGCATGAAGACATGCAATCTGATAGTAATAAGAGGTAAGTGGAGAAATTTAAGAAATGTAGTTTGAATGATAAAGTATTAGAGTCTTGTGAACATTTCCGTGATTTATGAAACAAATAGAGAATATTAAAAATCTGGACAACAAAAAAAGTATAATAGATAGCAGCTCTTCTCCTATGAGGCCAAAGGGAATCATGATCAAGAAACAAACAAATTGATATATTACTGAAGGTTTTGACCAAATCAAAGCTGTAGTTTTTTGTTTGTTTGTTTTGAGACAGGGTCTTATTTTGTAGTTCAGGCTGGCCCTGAGCTCCCTATGTAACCCAGGCAAGCCTTGAACTCAGCAATCCTCCTGCCTCTGCCTCCTGAGTGCTGGGATTACAGGTGTAAGCCACCATGCCCAGCATTATGGTATGTGGTACTGATTGCTGGTTGGCATGGATCACCATGCTCGGTTTTGTTGTATGTAGTTACTGGGAATCAAACAGGGGACCTTGCACTTGCAGGGCAGGTGCCAGAACCACTGAGCTAAATCTCAGCCCAAAACTAAAGTTTTGATGTACGCTGAGCACCATGCCAGGCATTTTTCTGCATCAGAATATATAAAAATAATAAATATAAAATATATTAGAATATATAAAAGCTATATAAATAATATTTTAATATAGTTGTTTAACTTATTTAACTGTGCTTTGAATTCTTTACATTATGCCAACAAATTTCTTTATATGCAGCCTTTACTGCATAGTGAAGGGTGTATATGTGGTGTATAAATATTTATAAATTGATAGATTAATTGATTTACCATGTGTTGTCACATTATTCAACATAGAGTGATTGTGGTTTTCAGATTGGTTATTAATTAGGAAACACTTATTGGACACAATCTCTCTGTGAAGGATGTCTGAAAACTTAAAGCAGAATCTTGGGTACTTGGGCAAAAATTATTTGCAGGGTTACTAAAAATGCCTTCTTTGAAACCAGTTTCTTAGGATTTTACAGCACCAGTAGAAAATGACTTCTAATGTCCAGTCAGTTTAGAAAACAGCACTCCACCCTAGTATAGAAGTTATTTCATTAGAATCCCTAGTAAGCTTATAATCTCAAGAAGAATGATACTGTGTATCATATGTTGCTGAATTTTGGCCACAAAGTAGTGAGGAACTTGAGCATACTCTGAAGAATGCTTTCCATCAAATTCAAGTTGGATGTCTTCTCAAGGTAAAGAGAAGAATTTTACAGTCCCTTTTTAATTTCTTCTTTGTGCTCGAGAAGATGCTAAGAATTGGCTAACACGAATGCTGAGGAGGCCGGATCTATGCCTTGCACCAGAGCAACGTGACTTCATTGAGCTGGCTGTTAGTGGTGAACAGCGAAGGGGATGAGCATCCAGGGGCTATTTTGGCAGAAAAGAAAGGGCAGACATGGCTCTGCTCCCCTGCATCTTTGCCTGCTGTCTCTGGGGTCCGTTTTGATTTAGGACACAGCACTATGTCCAAGGCTTAACCTCTAGTGTGCACAAAGCAGAGATTCATTTCTCCTCCCTCTCGCAGTACCACACGCATCTCACTGCACCTCCACACTCAAGTGTGAAATTCATATTAATACTTGTTTGTACTGACCTTCTCACCTTTGCAAGGGGAAGAGCTCTCCCTGTTATTTTCATCAGAGTCACCCAGAACAAGGTGTGAGAGATGGCGGATATCAGTTATATTTCACGTCCCCGGTAAGGTGTTTGTGACAGGTATTTAGAATCAAGATTAACTTATCTTGGGATATGAACTAGTGAATGGTAGAAAGGGAGTGGAATGTGGTCTGATTGATACCAAAGGCCACTGGGCCATAAAGTGGATGTATATATAGTGTTTTGTAGGTGGGAAAGTGATCCACGTATGTTATTTCAATTCTTATGAATTCTATTAAATAAACTTTGGAATTAAAGTGCAGAAGGGATTAACACTTGTTCAAGGTCACACAGTCTGTCAAATGTTCAAAGGAAAGGTCTGTGTAAACCTGGGCTAGACATCCAGCCTCAAAATAGCTGACAATTCAAGCTGTGCTAGTAGCAATCAGTACTATTTAAAATTTTGTAATAATTCATAAATAGCATGCTCCTCAGTAATTTTTGAAAAAAATAAAACTCTACAAGCAGAGCGTTACTATTTTCTGCCTATTCAGAATGAGGAATAGAACCCCTCCCCCCAAAAAAGCTGGTTAGATCAACATCAATGGTAGATATAGTGCTAACAGTAGGGCAGTCACTATTTCATTTAATTCTCAGTAATCCTAGGACGTAGTAACTATGGTTTATCTTTCTTTACAGAAGAAGCCACTAAAGTTTAGAAAGGTTAGGTAGAGTACTGGCCTTTCTCAGTCTCATCTAGGTTTGCACTACATGCCTGTCTCTCAGATTAAGACTCACACTCAAAACTTGTTTCTCATCCCATTCTCTTTCCAATATAGTCATGAACTGTCAAAAGATATGGATGTAAAATGAGGGTAAATCAATGACCCAGATACCTTTTCGGTGAGAGAAATCATGTGTGCGCGTGCCATGCTCTGTCCAGGCCTGAGGTCAGATGCTGAAGCACAGCGTGCGTGTCTTGAAAAGGTCACATCTTTAGAACTGTATGTGGGTTCCTTGTGGGTCCCACCTTCACAGCTTTCACTCAGCTTGCCGGAAAACCTTGTTGTGAGTCAATCTCTTTATATCTGAGCCCTGATGAGCTTCTCTTGATCGATTAGGATGGTGTGGCTCAATCAGCACCGCGTATTGTGAATGGCGTGACAGCCTTGTGTGTCACCCTGGGACTCTCTCACCGCGGTAGCTAGAGTCAGAAATTGGATTGTGCCCAGGCGCTAATGTTCGTGTGACACGGGAGCTACTGTTACAATCTTTACTTTGCCTGTGGCTTTTGCTCTTGGGTTGAGCCCCCACAGGGTAACTGCGATAATCAACACCTCTAATTAGCACTTAGAAATGTCTGGCTCCCAAGGCTGTCATTAGAAGACAAGCTTGGTGTACAAAACGCTGAAGCTTTTGCATTTTCCAGACAAAATCTTCCTCCCAGCCATGTGTGTGGATCGCCATTCAAGGGTCGTGCTGGCAGAAACATCCCCTCCCCGCTCCCTTCGTTTAGGGAGAGCTGAGTTCCCAGTCCGAGGTCTGCCCAGGCACCTAGGAGGCTGGAAACTAGGCAGCGTGTCACACGTCCGAGTTCATGAGAGCAGGTGCCGGACTGGATGCCTCCGCCGACCCTCCGGTGTGGTGACCAAGGCTGAGGTGTCGTGTGGGCCTCCCTCCCGGGGCTCCTTGATCTCGTTTTCCTTTCTTCGAATGAGAAAGGGAGAAAGAGCTGAGCACTGTCCCAGACCCCTGCACTTACCGGGCTCGGGGGGCCCCTGAGAATGACGGCATCTCCATTCCACTGGCTTCTTCCCTTCTGAGCCGGGAGGCCAGCGGCGAGAGGCAGCAGGAGGCCGGATGTGGAGAGAGAGAGGAATGGTCCTAGGGCGGCCGGTGTGCTGGGGAGCAGGGAGCCGTTTATCCTCCACTAAGAGTCACCAAGTCAAGGGTAAGTGAATGACGATCATGACAAGCATGACCGCTTTTGTGGTTGCGCCAGATACCGGGAGGAACGCAACCTGCAGAGCAGTGAGAGGGGCCGAGCTCCAGACGATGCCTGTGACTTTCGCCCCTGAACACATGCTTCTCTTCAGTCTGTTGGTACCGCAGCGTGGGCCCACCCACGCCTAGGGGTGCAGTCAAGAAGGACAGGCCCGCTGCGCGGGGTAACAGAAGAGGAAACCAAGGCAGAAGAAAGAATAAGTGCAGACGAGGTTGGCCTAGATTCCCAGTCCAGGGGCTACCATGTCCTCTGCTCTCACCCACCTCCTTTCCTCTCCTTTCTGCAAGTACCCCTGGAGATGGATGCCCCAGAGCCAGATCCAGGGCAAAGCCCTGTGGATAGACAAGAAGCAGGCCAGCCAGTCTCGATGAGCGCTGCCTGAGCCTGCCGTGGACTCTAGCCTGCTCTCACCTGCTCACAGGCAAACTCGCTTCGTGGACTGGTCCT
Organism: Thryonomys swinderianus; assembly: GCA_004025085.1. NCBI lineage: Eukaryota > Metazoa > Chordata > Mammalia > Rodentia > Thryonomyidae > Thryonomys > Thryonomys swinderianus. The sequence goes on from PVIC010032223.1 coordinate 15,454, forward strand.
CACTGTGTCGCATCTGTTAGAAACAGTGATACTCCCTGAAGATGGGAGGTTAGCGCCTCTAGCAGTGCTTTCCAGCTGAGGAATTCAGGACGGGGACTGACACTATCTCTACAAGTTTTTTTCTAACAAAACTGAGATCACTGCCCTCCTTTGTGGAACAAAACTCCAGGATGATGTCTAATTTCCTCCTTTGTCTTTTCTGTGTAGCTTTTAGCTAGTTATCAAGAATAAAAATGACCAGGTGCCACTTGCTAATGACCAGGTTTTTTTGTTATCCATCACGTGTGCACACGCATACACACACATATAACATGCACACACGCACGCACGCACACACACATGTAGGCACAAACACAGAGAAAGCAAGAGAGAGACAGTTTAATTTAGATCTATTACTCTGCAATATTTTAAGTCAAAGGAATAAATGGCCAATGGTAGTGTTTCTGTTGTGTTATGAAGGGAATATTACTTATATTCAGATGAAGCTCTCAAGTGCCTAATATGTATCAGGAATGGTTCTAGGCATTTTTGTGTACATTATCTTTCTAAGCTAATTTAACCCTCAAAATCAACACTTGTGATTATTACTCTATGTGTTTTTTCCACTACAAAACTGAATCACAGAGCAAGCATACCTTGCTCAAAGGCATATAGGCAGGGGTTTGGATGAAAGTGCCTTTTGATTTTTCTTCAAATGAAACCAAATGAAGTCAGCCCTATTTTATTTTCCCATGAGGTTGAATTGAGCACCTCGACACAGGCTGATCTGGAAGCTGGGCCCGCCCCTAGGGGCAAGAGCGATAGGCAGCTGCGTGCAGGTATCTGGTTCACAAAGCAGTGTGTCGTGGGAGGGCAAAAAGCGGGCAGAGCCTGGTCCTCAGCTCAGAAGTCATGTGACTCAGGATAGGAGTAACCCAACCCTTGGAGTCTCGATTGTCCTCTGCAAATTGGGGATAAATACATTTATTTCTTGCACCTGTCCAGGAGTAGGTGCTTAATGCAAGGGATTTTGTACCTCCTTTCATAATAACAGCCAGCATTTCTGGCATTGGATATATTTTGTGAATATTTTTATAGCTCTTTCTTACGTATCTTACCCCTTCTAGTATCTCAAAAATAGGTATGCAGAGATAAAGTATTTTATTATTCTCACCTGCCAGGTAGTTTAAATTTAAAGGCAAAGAGTTAGAACTCGTCAAGAAGGTCCCCTTGGAGATAGGGGAATGTGATGTTTGTTTTCATGAGCGAGTACTGAGGAAAGCTAGAAGATGAGAAATTAGCTTTTTCATTCTGATATGGCATCCGAGGGCTCAGATTTGGTTCCACACCTGCTTTGTCAGTCTGACCAGGATGAATCCTGTTTTGTCTGTTTACTTGATATTTACCCAAGTCTGCGATCAACGAGAAAACACATCTCAGCATCTCACTTGGCGAGAGGAAAAATGGAGGCAGAACAGCAGCTGTCATATTTATTTCGGTGGCAAAGCAGGTCAGGAAAATAGATAAAATTAATCATACAAAGTAGCAAACATCAGGAGTGAGAACAGGAAGGAACAGATGAGTTCTTGCTTCATTCCAAGCTGCACCTGCCCAGTTCTAATAGAATCTGTGCAACCAGCTGATGGAAGCTGGAAAGGAGGGGCTTGTGGCAATGGGAAGAAAAGCCTGAAGAGAAATTGGAACAGGAGAGATTACTGGGACAGGTCTCAGTCTGTGGGCCTGTGGTGTCTGTGAAACTCTATTAAGCTCCCTGAGGCTGTAGGAAATCCATCTTTAGGTGTCCATTGAAGGGAATAAGTTCAGGACCTAATATGGGCTTGGATCTATGGCAGGTGATCCTAACTAATTCGGGCAACATTTTTTCCTATTACAAGAGGAATCGTGGCCTTTCCTGCAATCATTCTTGACTCTTAGGCACTTTAGCATCACCTGGAGAGCTTTTAACACTAAAGATGCCCACACCTACCTCAGGAGAGGCGAATCAGACTCCCTTGGGGTTGAGGTGCAGGCTTTGACAATTTTTGTCAACTCTCTAGGTGATTTTAAGGAGGGGTTGGGGCTGAAGCGGTGGTTTTCAGACATTAGCATCTATGAAAACCACCCAGAAGGCTTGTTAAAACAGGGACTGTTGGACTCTTCAGCTAGAGCTTTTGCTTCAGTAGGTCTGGGTTGGCTCCAGGAATTTCAGTTCTAACAGGCTCCAGAGGATGCTTTGCTTTGCTGCTTTGGGACCCATAGTGAGGCCCAGTGGCTAGAAAAACACAGTCAGCTTTTTATTTTTCACTCCATCATGTATTGGCTCTAGTCATTTAACAAGTAGATCAAGTCTTCAAGTTCACATCCATCATAATTACTTTATTCCAAAGATTTTTGGAAGATCAATTAAGATGCTATATTTTGATGTCCTTTATAAACTATCATACATCATTGGATGAAAGTTAATTTTTATAAATTTCTATTCAACTGTTCATCTTGCTGTATATTTTAGGCTCTAACTATAATTGTGACAACTTGAAGGCAGATTCATTTATTTATTTTATTTTTTATTCACTTATTTAAAAAAAAAGATTTAACAAGTAATGGTATCAAGTCCTAGTCTGAATATTTGGATGTAACAAGGTTTGTGTTAATGCATCCTTTTTCTCGTGGGCATCTAGGCCTCACGTTCTGCTCTAGATTTGGATTCACCTGTTTTGTTAAGGCTTGTGATCTAGGGCTTTTTCCCCATTTTTAATGGTCCAAACTTCAAAAGAAAAACAGTGTATTAAAAATCATAAAAGTTACATGATATTCAAATGTCAGTGTTTATAAATAGTTTATTTAAACATAGACATGCTTATTCTTTTTGGAGGTTAAACCACTCTTCATGGAACACAGCACAGTGAAGTACTTATGACACAGACTATGCCACACACAAAACCTAGAAGTTCTGTTATCTAACTCTACAAAATAACTCTACTGATTTATGTTCCAGAAGGAGAGTTCAAGCCCACTGCACAAGTTCCTTGACATGTATCAAAAGGGTGGGGATCACTTTAAATAGGAAGGGCCGGGCATGTCCTTCATCTAAAATCCAAGGAAAGGAAGGAGTTAACTGTGCACAATTTACACATTTTGCACAATTTAGCTTGTGTAAAGGCCTTTGTGGGATGGCTGGTTTTCTTGTAGCACTGTAAGAAAACTTCTCAGCCATACAGAAGCACACATTTGAGTCACTGGTGGGCAAATGGATGGATTTTGAGGCCATAATTCTTTTTTTTTTTGAGGATTTGACAATTTTTGTATGTAATTAACATTTATCCACCAGTACCACAGTTTAATAATTGCATAAATGAAATTCTCTCTTAAGTATTTTTTAATTGAATTCTTTATTGGTACACTTTATATACAGCTCACGATCACACACAACATTGGGGAATTTGTACCAGTATATGACACAAGTTAATTCTCGTTTTTACTCACATCCCTCCTCACCCCCTCACCCCTCTATACATGCTCTTTTATTTTCTTTTGGAATCATATTTATTTCTTCCCCTTATTACATTCCCATGCAAATTCCCTTTGGATATTTCCTATTTTACAAAAACTATCATACATTCTAGTACTGATTTACATCTACAGGTGCTCATACCAAAGAAAAGATCTGTTATTTGCATATCTGTTAACTATTTCATTTATTAGTGTGTCTTCCAGGTGTATCCATTTGCACATAAATGAATCAACCTTGTCATTCTTTATGGCAGAGTAATATTCCATTTTATTAAAAAACCACATGTTCTTTATCCAGTCTGCAGGTGATGGGCATTTGGGTTGTTTCCAAGATTGGGCTATCACGAACTGAGTTGCTATGAACAAGGGTGTACATCTGTCTTTCCAATGTGATTTTTAAAATTTCTTTGAGTATATTCCTAGCAGGGGAATAGCAGGGTAGAATGGGACCTCTAGTCCTAGTTTTCTGAGGAATCTCCACACAGATCTCCACAATGGTGGCACAAGTCTATAATCCCACCAACAGTGGAGAAGGGTTCCTTTCTCTCCACAGCCTCTCCAGCATTTATTATTGGTTGATTTTGCAATAGCAGCCATTCTTTATGGACTGAGATGAAATCTCAGTGTTGTTTTCATGTGCATCTCTTGAATGACCAGTGATGTTGAACATTTCTTCATATGCTTCTTAGCTGCTTTGACTTCTGCCTCTGAGAAGTGTCTGTTCATTTCAGATGCCCATTTCTGAATTGGGTTGAGACCATAATTCTAAACGAAACAAATCATAAAGAGAAAGTTAAATATTGCATGATTTGCCTATTAAGAAAGACTCAGAATTTAAATAAATTCAAGAGCAAAATAAAAGAGAAAAGGTAAGAAGCAGGTGGTATACTCTGTGGAGCTGGGAAGGGGATCTGGAACAGAAGGGAAAAGGATGGGTGGAGAGGGGTAAAGGAAGTAAAATGATCAAGCTCTGATATGTGTGTATGTCCCCAAGAGGAATGTAACCAGTATGTATCCCACACAAAGACTAATTCTTTAAAATGGAGGAAAACATGAAAAGCAGTGTAGTTAAACACAGACTCAGGTAATTGTATTTAACTCATATTCATACATGTGGGTTTCTTATTGGTTCAGGATAGAGTATGTATGAGCAAGGCCAAAGATAAGAGAAACCTTTCACCATTTAATTACTTTATCTAAGTTCAAAGGATGCTGTATAAGAAGGGGTAAATAGTGATGATGAAGATAGTTAATTCCAGCTGAGGGCTTACTGTGTGCCAGGTCTTATTTCAAAGGCATTGTGCCTTTCAAAGTAATGCTGAGATACTCTATATCCTCGTTTTCCTGAGGGCAAAGGAAGGAATAGAAATGTTCTCTCTTCATGTCATACAGCTGGTGAATTCAGAGCAGAGAGGTACACACAGACAGTGTGGCTCCTCGGTTGTTCCCCAAGTGTAATAAGAGGAAAATAGACTCACTGGGAAGTTGTTTCTCAACCCTACCCAAGAGATTGTATGCAGCAGTCCTAGACATTAGCAGACATAATGGGCAGTAGAGGCGGGTGATAGGACCCGTAATAGTCTGATAAGGAGGTGAAAGGAGAGAAGGGGCAAGGACAGTTTGGTCATGTCAGGTGAGTGAGTGGGAGTTGAGCTTTCACTCATAGTACTAAGGCCAGAACTTTCATCAAAATATAGTCTTGGATCTGGGCAGAAACTACAAATGTCTACTTGCAACTATCTACTTGTTACTCTTCCAGAACCATGCAAGTCCTCTGAGAACAGAGGTAATGGTCCTTGTATCTCTTCATCTCTAGTATGTAATATAGCATATGACACATTGTGGTTGTCTGATCTGATTGCTGTAACATTGAATTAATTTATTGTGCATTCTTGTTAAACACATATAGGTCAAACAGGCTAGTCTAAATTGAATTTTGACTAACAAATTGATATTTTTGGAAAGCTTGAGCTTCAGTCCATTTGGGGAAGACCGCTTTCCCTTCTTTCCTTCCTTCCCTCCTTCCTTTCTGTAGGTCTTTTTC
>PVIC010032224.1:0-20824 GCA_004025085.1 Thryonomys swinderianus
GCGCAGCGTTGTCAGCGGGGGCTGGGAGGTCTTCAGACCACTGTCTTAACCTGCTTTCTGTTGCTTCCCACAAATATGTGAGACTGGATAATTTATTTTTTAGAAAGAAGTTTATGTAACCCCACAGTTCTGGAGGCTAGGGAGTCCAGGAGCGGGGTGCCCCTGGCATGGACCTGCCCTTCGTGGCAGGGAGGTGCGTGTGGGGAAAGGAAGCTGGAGGAGCTGGGCTCGTGCTGAGTGACCGCTGTGGGCCCTGTCCAGCGCCGTGGAGGTCAGAGTTCCCTGGAGGTGCAGAGGAGGCCAAGGGCAGCTCCTAGCAGGGTGGTACTGCCAGTACGTCCCTTGGGGAAGGAGGCTGTGGGCCCACAAGACAGTGCCCTGCTCCTCTTTCCTGGCCGCTGCCAGGCCCCCACCTCGCTTCCCCCAGGGCGTCTGCCCAGCACTCTGAAGCAGTGGCAGCCTGGGCAGAGGATCGAGGCGTTTTCGTTGGAATTTATTGGAATCTTTCAAGAATCTGATTCCTCTGTACAAATTGTAAAAAGTGAAAATGCTTCATGAATAATGAATGTGAGAGCATGCACACAGCTAATGTGATGGGAAACGCTTAGCTTTTAAAACTGTCTGGGCATAGTGGGACATGTCTACAATGCTACATATTAGGAAGTTGAGGCAGAATATTGAACGTTTGAGTATGGCCTGGCCAATGCAGGGGGAACCTGTCTTAGAATTTAAAGAGTTAAATTTAGAAACTGCCATGAAAACTTACATTCCAATAAGTTGGAGAATCTAGGAGAAATAGATAAATTCCTGGAGACCTATGACTGACCAAAACTGAGTCAAAAAGGTGCAGAAATCCAAAACAGATCAGGAACACGGAATTACACCTGGTGTGATATTTTAGTTACTTTTTCTCGTTGCTAAGACAAAATACTCAACACCCAAAGTGAAAGGAGGAAAGGTTTATTCGGCTCACAGTGCGCCGAGGTTACCGTCTATCGTTGGCTGGCTCCAGGACGGGGTGGCCTGGCAGAGGGCATCTCAGGAGAGGCAGATCATGGCAGGCAGAGGCAAGAAAGCAATGAAGTATCAAAGGAGAAGCAAGCAGAAAGCCCGGACAGCAGCCCTCCTCCTGTGCCTCACATTCTACCCAGCTGCTCGCCCTCAGGATGGGTAACGCTCACACCCAGGGGGGTCTTCCCCTTATCCACGCTCAGGACCCATCAATCATACAGACCAATCGGTGGACTAATTTAAGTCACACACGTTTAATCCCAGCATCACACACTTTTAATCCCTAGATCAGTCACCTCTGAAAAATCCCAACAGTGACCATACGAGGCTTTGGGGGACATCTAGACACAAGCTGTAACATGCAGTCATAAAAATTCTTCAAACTAGGGCCAGAGGGTTAGCTCAGTGGTTCTGGCACCTGCCTTGCAAGCACAAGGTCCTGAGTTTGATTCCCAGTAACCACATACAATGCTGGGCGTGGTGACTCACGCCCACCAGCCATCAATACCACATACCACAGTGCCGGGCATGGTGGCTCACGCCTGTCATTCCAGCACTCGGGAGGCAGAGACAGGAGGATTGCTGAGTTCGAGGCTTGCCTGGGCTACATAGTGAGCTCAGGGCCAGCCTGAACTACAAAGTGAGACCCTGTCTCAAAAAAAAAAAAAAAAAATCTTCAAACCAAGAAAATCTCAGAATTTACCACTGAATTTTATCCAAACTTTAAAGAACTAGTGACAATACTCCTCAGACTTTCCTATGTCATTGAAAGGGAAGAAATGCTTCCAAATCTCAGTAGGCAGGAGGATCACCATGCACTGAAGGCTATTCTGGGCTACATTGTTTGGTGATGCTGAAAGCCAGCATTACCCTGATACCAAAACTGGAGTATGACTATACCAAAAAAGAAAACTACAGCCCAATATCCTTGATGAACATAGATGAAAAATCCTCAGTGAGATATTTACAAACAGTTCACAACTCATTAAAAATCATGACAGCCAAATTGGCTTCATCCCAAAGATGCAGGCTGATCCAACATGTGTATCAAATATAATAAAGCCGAGGGTGAAGATCACGTGATCGTCTAACTGCAGAAAAAGCCTTTGACAAAATCCAACATCCTTTCATGATTAAAAAAAAAATACTCAGATGAAAATAGGTGTAGAGGAAGACTTTACCTCAGACAGGTACAAGCCGTATATGACAAACCCACAGCCAACATCTTACTAAATGGGTAAAGCTGAAGGTTTTTCAGTAAATGAAACAAGAGTGTCCTGCGGGAGAGCAGCTGGGAGGAATGAGGCCCAGCTGGCCCCCCTGATGAGCATGGGGGGGGAGCATGCAGGCTTGCTGAGGCGCTGCAGGGAGAGGTCGAACACCTGAGGTTGAGTTGTTTCCCTGGAGAAGCGCCCTGGGGACAGATGAACGCTGCGGCCTCTCTGCTCACGCCTGCGTCAGCGAATAGAGCCGAGGTGTGCCAGGCCTGAGGGGGCTGTACATTGAAGGAAGGAAGCCGTGAGCCTTCTGCCCCGCCCCCGCCACCACTTTAATTTTTTCTGTGTCTCTGTTTTTCATCCTTTCTGTCACCCCTTGGTTCTGTTCGAGCCCGTAGGCCGGGTCCGGCCTTTGATAGAACTTGCGACAGTCCTGCTCTGGGTGTGTGTGCTTGAAACTTTCATGAGAGCAAGCAGGTTTAAGAAAAAGAAAGAAAAAGGGATGGGAAGGGGGAAGGCAGAGACGAAACGACTCCTCTTTGCTGATATCATTATTTACATAGAGGACCCCCCCCACGCCGATGGAAGACTCTTAGATCTGATAAACAAATTCAGCGAAGTGGCAAGATATAAAACCAACATATAAATAGTGTTTCTATCACTAATAATGAATCCACCAAGAAAGAAACCAGGAAACTCTTTTCTGTTCCTAATAGTTGTGGATTAACAAATGGTGGATTTAGAGCACACAGCTGAACGGAGTGCGGCTCTGGGCGTGGAGACCCACCTGAAGAGTGTTGCCAACAGCATAAAAAGAGCCCTGGAGGGGAGAGCAGCTCGGTTGTTGATATTCCTAGAGCGGCTTGTTGTGGCCGGTTTTTCTGCTGTGAACCTGGCTTGCTGTCGGGGCGTGGCTCTGTGCTCCTCAGGGGAGCTCTGGTCTCCCCTGGCGTGTCGCCTGCTGGCTCCACGGCAGGCCCTCAGCGTGGTGACACAGACCCCTCACGCACCCGAGCAGTTTCTGCCTTCACCATCGGCTCCTGGGGCTTCCCAGGGAAGAGCCTTGACCTGGGCGAACAGGAGACGTTGCCGTAGGGCCTGTGCCTTTAGCTGGACTAGCACAGCCCACTGCCTGGGGTCCAGATCTTTGGCTGGATTCTTCAGGTCTCGAACAGGTGGGCAGATCTGTTGTACTCCTGCATTTCACCCTTTGGGTGAAAATGCTAAAATCCTATAAATAATGCCCTATATTTAATCTATTCCCTTGCAAATCCTGACTAAAAACAGTTGTTTAAGAAAAGAAAAAACTAAATACCTAGGAATCATTCTAACCAAGGAGATGAAAGGCACCTGTAATGAAAATTACAGCTCTCTGAACAAACTAAAGACGGAAAATGGGAACACACCCCTTATTCTTAGACTGGCAGAATTAACATTGCTAAACTAATCATATCACCAAGCACTCCATAAGTTTAAGCATTCCCCGTTAAAGTATAAACATTGTTCATGGAAGCAGAAAAAACCATTGTAAAATTCATATCAAACCAGAAGAGACCCACAGTAACCAAGGCAATCTTGAGCAAAAAATCAAAGTTTCGGACACCATAATATGAGATTGAAAGTTGTACTATAAAGCTGTACTAACAAAAACAACGTGGTCCCAGCCCGGAAGTAGACGTATAAACCAATGGAATAGAACAGAAGATACAGAAACACCTTCATGGACCTACAGTTAACTTTTTTTTTTGAGACAGAGTCTCGCTTTGCAATTCAGGCTGGCCCTGAGCTCACTACATAGCCCAGGCAAGCCTCCAACTCCGCAATCCTCCTGTCTCTGCCTCCCAAGTGCTGGGATGACAGGTGTGAGGTATAGTGCCTGGCCGGCTAACTAATTTTTGACAAAGGGGCTAAAACCATATGCTAGAGAAAAGCCAGCCTCTTTAGCAAATGGAGCTGAAGCTAGGCATGGTGGAGCATGCCCAGTACTTGGGAGGCTGAAACAGGAGGATCACCATGAATTCCAGGCCAGCCCGGGCTATGTAGGGAATTCAAGAACAGCCTAAACTACATAGTAAAACGTCGTCTCAAAACAAACAGATGGTTCTGGAAAAACTGGTTATCCAGTGCAAAAGATTGAAGCTAGATTCCTGTCTCTCATCCTGTATTAAAGTAAAATAAAATTGAATCATAGACCTAGATATAAAGCCAGAAACTCTGAAACTGCAGAAAGATAATACGGGGGAAAGCTTGAAGTCATAGGCACAGCAAAGACTTTCCTAAGAGAAGTCCAGTAGCACAAGGAATAATATCAAAAATCAACAAGGAGATTACATCAAATTAAAAGCCTCCTGCACAACAAAGGAAATAGTCAACAGAGTGAAAAGACAACCTAGAGAGTATGGAAAAGTCTTAAGTTCTCTGCTGGCAAAGGACTAAAATCTAAACTATATAAAGAACTTAAAAAATTAACTGAAAAACAAATGACCCGATCAAAAAATGGGGAAATGAACTGAATAAATATGTCTTAAAAGAAGTATAAATGGCAAACAGGTCCATGGAAAACTGCCCATCATCTTTAGCCATTAGGAAGATACAAATCAAAACAACTCAGATCCGTCCTTACCCTGATCGGAATGGCTGTCACTGAGAATAGACAGCACAGTAAATCTCGGGGTGATATAAGGAGAAAGGAGACCTTCTACACTAATGGTGGAAAGGTAAACCAAATTACATGGTGAGCTCAGGGCCAGCCTAAACTACAAAGCAAGACTCTATAGTGATGCAACCACTGTGCAAGCCCTGGAGACGCCACAAAAAAACTAAAAACAGAAATCCCGTTGCACCCAGCAAGACCTTTCCTAGGTATCGTCCCAAAAGAAGTGCACACATTATACTCAGAGATACATGTTTATCCCTTTTTGTAGCAGCTCAGTTCACAGTAGGTAAGCTCTGGAAAGAGTCTAGGTGCCAGGCGACAGGTGCATAGATAAAGAGAGTGTGGGGCCGGAGGGTTAGCTCAGTGGTTCTGGCGCCTGCCTCGCAAGTGCAAGGTCCTGAGTTCGATCCCCAGTAACCACATGCAATGCTGGGCATGGAGACACGCCCACCAACAATCAACACCGCATACCACAGTGCCGGGCGTGGTGGCTCACGCCTGTCATCCCAGCACTCGGGAGGCAGAGACAGGAGGATTGCTGAGTTCGCGGCGGCTTGCCTGGGCACCATAGTGAGCTCAGGGCCAGCCTGAACTATAAAGGGAGACCCTGTCTCAAAAGCAAAAAAAAAAAAGAGAGTGTGGCATGTAACACTGACACATTACACAGTCCTAAAAAAGGAGTAAAATCCTGTCATGTGTAGGAAAATAGATGGAACTTGAGAACATAATGTGAAGTGAAATTAAACACTGAAAATTAAATATGGCATCGTTTCTCATGGAAGTCTAAAATATAAGTAAATACATGAATGAATAAAGAAGTGAGGATAGAAAATAAGGCAGAGTTTTGGGAGGTGTAAAAAAATTAAAAAGAGGAAGGAGGACATGTAAGAGGACTGAAAAGGGTCAAGATATGTTATATCTACATACCAATTCCTCAACACAGATGTCATTACAAACATGCACATATAATACTACAAATAAATGGCTTCAAGCTGTCTAACCTTTGACCAAACAATTCCACTTTACAGAGTTTGTCTTAGGAAAATAAACACATCTTTGCAAAGATGTATTGTGAAGATAGTTATAACTGTTGTTTATAATGGGAGGAGCAGATGATATTGTAACGCCTGGAGTGTGCTTTCCCAAGGAAGACCAACACACGCATGTAATGAACAAGGGCACTTTTATTAGCACAGCATGCAGTGGATCTACCAGTATTGGGTTGGAGACCCCGAAGAATGGCTACCGGCCCTCTTTAAGGGCATTTCAGGTTACACACGGAGGGGGACCTAAACCTTGTAGTAATTGGCTAACAGTTTGATCTATCATACTGATCAGGTGGTTATTGGTAGAAGGGGAACAGGAAATACAGAGTCATCTTGTGGGAGGGCTAACCAGGGAAGTCCTTGGTGGGAAGAGCCCTGGTGATTAACTCACAGGTAAGTTATGTGAGCTGTGTCCCCTCAGGCTTACCAGATCGCTGTACTTGGCAAGCAGGGCAACCAGCAACCTTACTGATTTGCTTAGTTTTCCAGGGAACCTTATACAATTAGCAAGTTGTCACAGGTTATTTTTACAGAATATATATCACATTTGCACAGGATGTTTTCACAAAGTACAAAGTTTGTTCACATTTTAAACATCCGATAGGGGTGACTTATAAAATGAAGATGCTTTGGTCCCAACAGATATCTCAAAGCCCAAGAAGTTATTCAAAAAATTTCACATCTACACAACGGTATGTCATGCAGCAGAGTGCTATAGAGATATACTTAGGAAGAAAGATATTTAGATATATTGTTTTTGAGGAAAAGAAATAAAAATAGAAAAATCTTGGGCCAGAGGGTTAGCTCAGTGGTTCCAGTGCCTGCCTCGCCAGCACAAGGTCCTGAATTCGATCCCCAGTAACCACATACAATGCTGGGTGTGGAGACTCACGCCCACCAGCCATCAATACCACATACCACAGTGCGGGGCGTGGTGGCTCACGCCTGTCATCCCAGCACTCGGGAGGCAGAGACAGGAGGATTGCTGAGTTCAAGGCTGGCCTGGGCTACATAGTAAGCTCAGAGCCAGTTTGAACTACAAAGCGAGACCCTGTCTCAAAAAAAAAAAAAAAAATCTTATATCACATATAGGGAAAATAGCTTTAGATTATGTATTTTTTTTTTAATTTTTTTGGTACCAGGGATTGAACTCAGGACCTTGCGCTTGCAAGGCAGGTGTTGGAACCACTGAGCAAAATTCTCAGCCCCAAATACCCTTAGACCCTGTGTGTGGAGTTCCAAATGACCAATCTCTTAACCAACCTGATAATAGAGGCCAAAAAAAAAAATGCGATTTTGCTGAACGTCTGTCTCCTGCTTGTAAAAAGGGTCTAACACTCACCTCAAAGCTGGGAGGGTTTGGCGACCTTGGCCCACGGACAGTCTGTGGCACAACCTGCAGCGTGTGAGTGCTCAGCAGACCTTGCTCAGGTGAGCGTGGACCTAGAGAGTTTTTATTGTGTAGAAGCCCAGAAGTCATCGGGGAAAGGAATGTTTGGTTGGGTTTTTGGCTGTGGAGTCTTGAATTATATTCAGTGTTTTCTTATTTTTCTACAAGGGATACATACTCCTTAGGTAATAATGATGTTGTTGTTTGAAAGTAACAACTGAAAAGTTGGGGGTGTCTGCGGCATGTTTGCCAGGCAGGCCAGCTGTGTGGCCCCTGGGCAGAGCTCTGGTGACCGAGAGAGCGGCGGGGCAGAGGGGTCAGCCGGACCCTGTCCAGGAGGGATTCTTCCTCCACACCTAAAGGGAAAGCCTCGCAAGTGGACCTGTTTTACCTGTGTGGCTACCCGTCAGTTTGTTTATTTGTTTGTTTATCCATTTATTTATTTTTGTGGTACTGGGGATTGAACCCAGGACTTTCTCATTAAGCTATTTGTTTTTTTTTTTTTTGAGACAATGTCTTGCTGTGTAGTTCAGCTGTACTATATAGTCCAAGCTGGCCTCAAAGTCTCAAAATCCTCCTGCCTCAGCCTCCTGAGTACTGGGATTATATGTATGCTACAATACCCAGCATACGCTGCATTCTCACTCTATATTATTTTCTTTATTTTGAGACAGACTGTTCACTAGGCTTGAAGTTCTAGATCTCCTGCTTCAGTTTTGCAAAGTTCTTGGACTCTGTGAGGTACCATCACACCCAGCAAGCTCGGCCCTTTGATACTTTTATTCTAGGAGGGTTGTGTATGGTCTGTCCACGGCCACGCGGTCGCACACCCGGAGTGGCCCAGGCCTGTCCACATGTCACACCCCAGCTGCCCCGTGACCCTCCAAGCCCAGCCTCGCATTTTCTTCCCTGCTCTCCCACCTGCACCGTCTGCCCCCATTTTTCTCTAATCTGTGCACCTCTCCAAAGCACATAGCTCTCTGTGGGAAAAAACAAAACAAAGCAAAATCAAGAACTTCTTCTGGCCATTCACTTCCTGAAGCCCAAAAAGGAAACATTTCATAAACGCTTCTTTAAAAAGACAACAGGAAGGGGTAGCGTCACTGTGGCTGGAAGAGCTTGTCATTGTGGCATGTTGCACATAGGGGACGCACGCCGTGGAGCACGGAGTGACGTGGCACACAGGTGCGGCCCAGGCAGGCACCCAGGGCCGGTTCTCGCTTTTACACCTGCCGTAGCTGGGCTGCTTTTACCTCGAGCAGTTTTTAAAAACCTAGCTTCCCGTGAGCGATGCCCCTCTACCAGCTTAGCGGCCCTCCTGCTGCGGTCCCACACTGCTCAGCCCCAGCGTCCCAGCGGGGGTGCAGGCTGCACCAGCTGCCAAATCACCACACTGCAAGGCAGACAGGTAGGCTCCCAGGGCTGGAGGGCACTGGCGCCAGCCTCGGCACAGCCTTGCAGCAGCGGCACGGTCCACCTCTGTTTGTGTGCCGCCAAAGGGGAACACGGTCCACGTTTCTGGAAGGGCACACGGGGCCCAGGTGGGCTAAACACCTGGGCGCGAGCCTGTGTCCTGCCTCCTGCCCTCTAGGCTTCCGGCAGCGGATGAGAGTACACTGGAAAGCGGCTGCCATGCACACGGACAGGGAAGTTCTCAGCTGCCTGCCAGGAGCCGGGCCTGACCTGCCCTCAGCAGGGTGTTGCTAGTTCCTAATCTGGACACAGAAGCCAAGAGCATGGACATGACCTGGAGCCTGAGCTGGTGCTGCCCACAGGCACCCTGAGTCAGACCCACGCCCCCGCAGTTCCTCAGAGGGCCCCTGCCCGGCCGGCAGCCTGAAGCAGCGGCCCCTCTCTGTGTGTCAGTGGCCCTGCCATGCTGTTGGGGCGGAGCCCGTCTTCTGTCTTCTTATCGTTACACACTCTGACATGCTGATGCAACCCCCTTTCAACAGGCTGCAGAGGAAGAGACACGTTACAACAGCCCGCCGCTGCAGCACCTCCTCCGCCCAGACCCCAGCATCCTGTTGCTCTCGGCTGCTTTGTCAGGACTCCTTGAGGCCTGTGCGTGCAACTGCTTTTCCAGGACCTTCGTTCCCGGTGCACACTGCAGTCATCTGGGAAATGAGAAGACTCGGTGCCTGGCCCTGGACTTCACCCCTGTCCCAGAGATTCTGCTTATGTGAACGTGGGTTTCAAGTACTAATTTTAAAAATAACATTGTTATCAATGGCTAACACACATCAGTTGGAAGAAAGCACAAACCAAATGTGTAACGCCTGGTGCATTTTCACAAAATGAACCTAACCCAGGAACTGGGATACAGATTAAGAGCCTCGCCAGCCTGGACGGCAGCCTCTTCAAGTCATTCTAGCCACTGCCTGACTTCCCGTGGCACAGACTGCTTCTGCCTGTTCGCAGACAGTACATCGAGTTAGATGGTACATGTCCTTTCTTCCTCTGGCTTTGCCACTCAACATTCTGTTATGCGATGACTCACCTAAGTTGTTGCTTATTACCGTTGTGGTTTGTTCACTCTTATCAGTGACGGTGAAACTTTTAGAGCTTTCAATAATACAAACAGCCCACTGTGGCACGTGTGCCCACAGGTTCGCCACCGCTGCCTGAGAGTATTCAACCATGTGGGTTTTCTTTGGTTGATCCAGGAGGGGCGTTTGCACTGTTGTTTCCAGCTTGGCGCTGTCATGCAGCTGCTGCTGCAAACACCCTAGCGTGTATCTTTAAGAGCACATACATTCCTCTTGGGTGCAGATTTGAGAGTGGAACGACGAGACGGATATGGTTGTACATTCAGCTTCGGGACCTGATGCCAAATAATTTTCCCAAGTCCTGTGCCAGTTTACGCTTCCTCTAGCAGTGTCAGGATTCTAGTCGTGTCACCTTTGTCAACAATTGGTATTTTCTGTTTTTTCCCATTAGCCATCCTAGTGGGTGTGTGGTGGTGTCGCACTCGCAGTGTGGTTTGAATTTGCATTTCTCTGGGGGCTAACGCACTTGAACACCTTTTCCTGTGTTCATTAGCCATTTCGAGCATCTCTGGAAACATCTGTTAAGTTGGATGGAAGGGGTTTTATTAAAGCTCCCTAAGTAATTCCAGTGTGCAGCCTGGGTTGAAAACCTTTGAACTAGAGCACAAATTAGTATCTGTTGGTTCCTTTCTTATTTTCCTTCCCTTGAACGTGGAGCAGTTTGGATCTGAAGGATCTCATGGGTTTGGCAAGAGATGACCTCACACTCAGGCGCACGCACACGTGCGCACACACACACACACACACACACACACAGCACTTGAGGGCACGCCCAGGAAGAAGCAATAAATGAAGAAGCAGCCAGGAGTTGAAACTCTTCAGAAATGTAGCCTCCACTTCACAAGGCTCCAAAGACATCCAGCAGTGTCCACAGCTGCCACGGACATTGCTGACCACAAAAATGCCAAGTGGCTCATGGCCCCAGCGTCCAGGGCACTCGTGAAAGGACCAGAGGCCCCGGTGCCACGTGCTTCCCAGTCCCTAAGCCACTGGGAACAGGACACCGCTCACGTGAGCCCGTGGTCAGGTCAGGACCGTCCTGCACACTCCAGGGGCCTGGGGCTCAGGAGCCGCCCGTCTGCCACTTCCGCCGGGATGGGAACAGCCCGTGCAGGTCTCCAGCAAGGGTTCTGGCCAGACCTGGACTTCGGTGGGTCTCTCTCATCTGGAATGGCCACTCTGCCCTTTTGCTGGACTCTGGGCACCCCGGAGGGCCTGCACCAGGACTTTCCCTCGCCTCGCCCATGTCTCCATGCTGGTTGGTACACACAGTGCAGGGAGGCTCCGGATTTCTCGCCTCCTCAACTGCGACCCCATTGTGTTATCTGCAGGGCACGGACTTTGCAACAGTCAGCGACACGTGTTAATTCAGTGAGCCGGTGCCTGCGCTGAACCTGGGGGGCGGGGCGGGGCGGGGCGGGCGGGATGATTGACAGGGCGCGGAGCCCCCAGGGGCTGTGGGCAGCGAGCTCGCCGGTTCAGGGACTGTGCTGGGCGCCTGTGCCGAGGCGGAGGCAGGGGAGCGAGCCAGAGGGGAGGCCAGGGGCGGGGTGCGCGGGGCTGACTGCCGGGCATTAGAGCGGCGAAGCTTTTGTGATGTTATTTTCTGCCGCCCTTGGGACAGCGGAAGCCCAGTAACTGTGAAGTGCTGTTTTGAATTAAATGGAGGGAGGGGAGTGACTTCTGAGCTCCCTTGTTTCTACCTGAAGCAGCAGGGGCTTCCAGTTTGGGAAGGGGCACAGACAGTGTAGCCTAGACTGTAGATGCGAAGGTGTCTGGCCCCTGGGCTCGTCGTTAGCACCTGTGCCACACAGGCAGGTGAGCCCTGAGCTCCGTGCAGTGAGCCGGGAGCCGGCGCCAGGCCGAGGTGGGGTGCTGGGGAGGCCCCGCAGGTGGGCCGGGGCTCAGTGGGAGGAGCAGGCGCTGGAGGGCAGCAGGTGTCAGGGGACCCCGTCCGCGGCGCAGCCGGGGGGGGGACGGGGACGGGGGGGGGCAGAGGCGCCCGCTGCACGCTCGGTGGCGCCGGTCCAGGGGTTCAGGGCTGCCGCACAGAGGAGCCGCGGGGAGGGAAAGAGGATGAAGGCCTCCTGGAGTTTTATTACATCAGTAAGGAAACGCTGCTAGTGGTTTCTGCCTCCCCAAGCAGACCCTGCAGTTAGGGCAATTAGAAAGACAAAAGAGGGGGGCGCCTCTACACAATTACCCTAAGAATTTATCTGTGAGGAGGAAGCTGGGAACACAAAGACCAGAAGGGCCAGCTCCCCTCGCCAGCTGGTAGGATACAGGGAGATGGGGGCAGACGCCTGAGGACTTTGTCCAACGCGTGAGACACACGCGCGTGCACACATGTATGCGTGTTCGCACTTCAGCAGCCCTGTATTACCACGCCAGACACACACACACGCACATGTCCCCTTTACTCCTCCTCAAGTCTAAGCCGTCTTCCTACAAAGCCCCTCCCCCACTTCCTCATCACAAAAGAACAGGAAGAAATCAAACTGCCAGAAGGAATGTAAGTGGCCGGGAAGCCTAAGTTTAGGCTCAAAGACGCAGGCGGCCCGGAGAGCAGGTCGGAGGGCGGCCGGCCCCGCGGGGGTGGGGACACCACACCTGGACCCAGAGGGGCCCCTTCGCGCCCCACTGCCTCACGTCGCTGTCTGCCCGCTTTTCCCTCTCTTCCCACGTACTCTTCTCTGACATTAACCGTGGCTTCCTCCCTTCGTTATGGAGGCTGAGGGTCGCACCGCACGACAGAGTGTGCCAGAGAAGGAGCGGAGAGCCCAACACGGCCTGTCTGGGAAAGCGGTCTGGGCAGAAAGCACCTCCCGGTGATAATCCAGGCGCGGAGGTTGGGGTTCTTGACGCAGGACAGCAAGGCCTAACCACCCCCCCCCGAAACACGAGTTCGTGTTCTCTAAAAATCAAAGAATGAATTTTAGGAACGATGGAGGTTTGAGTAGGAAAATTTTATTGGGAAAGAAAGTTTCTGCCTAAGAGAGACAGAAGGGAGGACCCGGAAAGTGGGTAACCCCCCTACCTCACTTTTCAGAGGGCTTTTTATGGAGCGAAGCCACAAGGTGAGGCAGGTCTGAAATGGGGGGCTACCAATAAGATTCAAAAAAATGGATGGGCTACAGTTAACCACTGAGTACAGTGGGGCTTCCAATAAGATCTGAGAGAAATGGGCAAACCATAGTTAACCAATGGGTATATGACAAGCACAGTCATTTCAGCAAATTCGATCGAATAGGGTCTGATGAGAAGTCAAGCCCTAGAGGGTCTTTCTTGCCAGGAGACTCCTCCGGGCGGTTCAGAGTCCTGGCCCTTTATCTGAGGAGCTTGCGATGACTGCGACCCAAGGAGAAGCTGGATCTGGATCCAGATCTTGACCTTTCATCCTAGGAGGAGAATGAGGCCTGTGGGTCACTGCTATCTGGCCTCTTTTTTTTTTTTTTGCAAGTCTTTCAAAGGCCATCCCTATCTGTCTGCCTATGCGTCTCTAGCTGGCTTTTCTACCTATAATATTCCCCCCCTCCAAAGAGGTACCCGAACTCCGTGAGGGGGGAAACAGGCAAAGACCGATCTAACTTCTTCAGGCTGGAGATGGGCGTAGTTCTAATGGCGGTCAGGGTCACTCCACACAGGGTCTATCTAAAGGCCCTTGGTAGACTCCATGCACTGTCTTAGGTAGGCGTACTGCCTTGAGTCTGGAGGAGACAAAAATAAGAAGGCAGTTAAGAACACATGGACCAGACAGTAAGCTCGATAGTATTACTATGAATATAACCAGTAATTATTTCCACCATGAGGAACCCATAATAGCCTCCCACAGAGTGGATAAGGAGAAGGTCCACAGTGTTTCAGAATCTGACAGCATCGATAGAAGTTGAAATATTTCTGGATGGATCAGGAATGTATACATAGCATTCAGCTTTTACAATCGCACAAGTACCCCCTTGGGCTGCAGTGAAAATGTCTAGTGCCATCTGTTTTTTGTTTTTTTTTTTTTTTGAGACAGGGTCTCTCTTTGTAGTTCAGGCTGGCCCTGAGCTCACTATGTAGCCCAGGCAAGCCTCGAACTCAGCAATCCTCCTGTCTCTGCTTTTGTGCTGGGATGACAGGCGTGAGCCACCACGCCCAGCTCTGTGGTATGTGGTATTGATTGCTGGTGGGCGTGTCACCACACCCAACACTGTATGTGGTTACCCGGATTGAACTCAGGACCTTGCACTCGCAAGGCAGGCACCAGAGCCACTGAGCTAAATCTCCAGCTCTAGTGCCATCTGGTTTTGAAAGACAGTTTGTTTTATTAATTTTACCTTTTTAATATTAAGAAGGCATATCAAGTCAGTATAAATATTAACTTTTTGTCCCTTACTGAGTTATAAAGCCCTGGTCAAAGCTATGAGTTTTGCGAATTGTACTACCAGGAGGAACCCTCAAGCATCGGGTGTAGAGTCACTACTGAGTGTCCTGTCTTTTTCCCATTTTTATAAAAGCTGCCATCACAGGGCCGGAGGGTTAGCTCAGTGGTTCCGGCGCCTGCCTCGAAAGCGCAAGGTCCTGAGTTCGATCCCCAGTAACCACATATAATGCTGGGCGTGGAGACACACCCACCAACAATCAACGCCGCATACCACAATGCCTGATGTGGCTCACGCCTGTCATCCCACCACTCGGGAGGCAGAGACAGGAGGATTGCTGAGTTCGTGGCGGCTTGCCTGGGCACCATAGTGAGCTCAGGGCCAGCCTGAACTGCAAAAAGTGAGACCCTGTCTCAAAAAAAAAAAAAAGCTGCCATCACAAAAGAGAAACAGATCAGAATTAACAAGGGGTGTGTCTAATGAGTCCTTTCTGGCTGCATATGAGCACAGAATGACCTGTTTGCGGTCATGTCTTTCAGCATCAATTTCTTCCTTTTCTGGTAAAAAGGTGGCAGGATTTGAGGAGGCACATGTCTTTATTCGAACAGCTGGCCCTTCTAGGAGTAAGGCCTGATATTTAAGAAGGCGACTGTGTGATAACCACAAGCTCCCTTTAGATGAAAGAAGCCCGGCCACCTTATGAGGTGTATATATGATAAGGTCTTTACCTAAGGTCAGTTGGACGCCTCCGGCACCAAGAGAGCCGCTGCAGCCACAGCTCTGAGGCCTGCAGGCCATCCTTCCGCTACGAGATGTAGCTCATGCCTCAGGTTCCCTACAGGTTGTTGAGCAGGTCCTCGATCTTGTGTGAGCAACTCCTAAGGCTATGCCCCGCCTTTCATCAACATATAGATTGAACTTCTGTCCTGTCCGGCAAGCTCAATGCTGGGACATTTAGAAGGACTTGTTTGAGCTGTTTGAAAGCTGCCTAGGAGTCAGGTTTCCAGGTTAAAATATGGGTTTTTGCCTTTTGGGTTTATCTTATAAATTGATAGAGGGGTCATGCAGTTTTACCATATCCTGCTATCCAATGGCGACAGAAACCCATAATTCCTAAGAATCCCCGAAATTGTTTTAGGGTTTTTGGCTGTGGGTAGGAAAGAATTAGCTCAATTCTTTCTTTCCCCAATCTCCAAGTTCCTTCAGATATAATAAGGCCCAACTATTTTACCTCAGGGCTGCAAAGTTATCCCTTAGATTTAGAAACCTTATAACCTCTGTCTGCTAGAAAACTTAGCAGAGCCTGAGTGCCTTGGCTACAAAGTTCTTCTGAAGAGGCACGTACTAGTATATCATCTACGTATTATAATACTGTGACCAATGTTCAAAACATGCCAGGTCATGAGAAAGCATTTCTCCAAAGAGGTGAGGGCTGTCCCTGAATCCTTGGGGAAGAACAGTCCATGTCAACTGAGAGGCCTGATTGTGAGGATTTTCAAAGGCAAAAAGAGACTGGGAACTCAGATGTAAAGGAATACAAAAGGAAGCATCTTTTAAGTCGAGCACTAAAAACCAACTAGCACCTTCTGGGATCTGAGAGAGAAGAGTGTGTGGGTTCCGGACCATTGGGTGGATTGGCACTACTGCTTCGTTTACTAATCCTAGGTCTTATACAAGTCTCCAGTCTCCATTAGGCTTTTGAACTCCCAGGATTGCAGTGTTACATGGGCTATTGCAGGCCTTAAGCAAGCCTTGCCTTTTTAGATTGTCAATTATAGGCAATAATCCTATCTTTACCTCAGGTTTTAGAGGATATTGTCTTTGGTGAGAAAAATTGGAGGATCTTTGAGACGTATCTGGACTGGAGCAGCTTTGATTGCTCTGCCTATCTTACCCTCAGTCGCCCATACCTCAGGGTTTATTCCTGTCTCTGTCTCTACAAGTGGAAGACAATGTACTTGTCCTGGATGTGTGTGTGTGTGTGTGTGTGTGTGTGTGTGTAAAAAATGGTATTTAAACAAGATAAAATATCTCACCCAAGAAGAGGAACTGGGCTTTCAGGCATAATCAAAAGCAATGAGTGAAGAAAAAGCCATCCCAATTACAGCCTAGGTGTTGGGAGAAATAGCGAATTACCTCCTTTTCTGTGACTCCTTTCACTGAAGTATGGCAGCAAGAAGGAAGGCCGGATTGGAGAGAAGGACGAGAGAGCGGCACCAGTGTCCAGCAGCAGGCTCACTTCTTTTCCCTCTATGGTCATAACTACCTGGGGCTCCTCCGTGGAGATGACAGTCCGGCCAGAGGGGGAATGTAGCGAGTGCCCCGGGCCCCTTCAGTCCCGCTGGACCAGCTGATGAAGGGGTCTGAACCTTGGGGCCTTTGCCTCACGGGGCAGTCTCCTCCCCGGTGGTCACCTCTGCAGTCGGGCCCGGTCCAGGGGACCTCCTGTCACAGGCCCTCCTGAGGTGGCCTGGTTCTTTGCAGCGAGAGCAGGCAAGCCAAGTCTTCAAATTCTTCTTGGAACCCCGAGAGTTAGACCCAGAGTCTATTTCTCTGAGAGCTGCGGCAAATGCTGAAGCCTTCTCTTGATCTCTTTGTCTCCTGTCCTTGGCTTTCTGCTCCTTATTGTAAAATGTTGAGGAGAATTTTTTTTTTTTTAGGCAGGGTCTCGCTTTGTAGTTCAGGCTGGCCCTGAGCTCACTATGTAGCCCAGGCAAGCCTCAAACTCAGCAATCCTCCTGTCTCTGCCTCCCGAGTGCTGGGATGACAGGCGTGAGCCACCACACCCAGCTCTGTGGCATGTGGCATTGATGGCTGGTGGGCATGACTCAGCACACCCAGCATTGTATGTGGTTACTGGGATTGAACTCAGGACCTTGCGCTTGTGAGGCAGGCGTCGGAACCACTGAGCTAAATCTCCGGCCCAGGAGACAGTTTTTATTAAGGTCTCAAGTGAACTATCTGGACCAGAAACCATTTTCGTAAACTTCTTTCTAATATCTGGGGCTGACTGAGTAATAAACTTGCCTTTAAGAACAATCTGTCCTTCTACCAAGTCAGAAGCTAGTGATGTATGTCTTATCAATGCCTCCTATAAGCGATCTAGGAAGACCGAGGGGTGCTCTTTTTCTCCCTGTTGGATAGTTAATAACTTAAAATAACTGACTGGCTTACTTTTGCTTCTTCTTAGACCTTCAGTGATGTAGTACAATAGGTGTTTCCTACACCAGTCTCCTACCTGACTGTCAGGGCAGTGAGGGTCCTGTGTAGGGACAGCTTGTGCTCCAGCAGGGGCTTCTAGCTCTTCTCGCTGCCTTTCAGCGGGTGGTTTATGATGTACTATATGCTATTCATCCCTGGCCTTAATGGCAGCCTGTGTCGCAGCTTGTACCTCACCAGAGGTAAGTGTCTGATTTAAAATTGACATCACATCTTTCCAGTCTAATTCAAAGGTTTGAGCAAGTCATCTAAAGTTCTCAGTGTACCTGTCTGGATCTTCTGAGAACTTTCCTAGGACTTGTTTAATTTGTTTTAGGTCACTAAGAGAAAAAGGCACATGGACACAACCACATCCAAAAACACTGTCTACTTCTTGTAAGGGGTACTGGCCTAGAGGAGCTTGAGATAAGGATGGATCCAGCCCAGTGGGGGGCTGTATTGTGGCTGGCTTGCTCTCAAGCCCTGGAGGAGAAGGAGGAGGGGTCTCAGGCTCCATGGGACAAGAAGGAAAAAATTTGTCTCAGTAGGTAGAGATTCAATAGGAGTTATTTTAGAAATTTCTACCTCAGTAGGTTGAATCTTAACTAGAGTATCCTTAGAAACTTTGCCCTCAGATTCTAAAAGATGAGGGTAGGAAACCTCATTTATAGGGGCCAGAACTGCCTGGGTTTTTTGAGGCTCACATTTACATTTTGAACATAAAGAGGAATTATTTCTTAATGCAAAGAAGATCTCAGCATACGGTATTTCTGTCCATTTTCCCTTTTCTTTACAGTACAGTCTTAGTTGTGAAATAGTACCATAATCAATACTTCCCTCTTCTTTTCCATCTCGGCTCTAGGGGGTAAGTAGGCCATGCATAGGTACAGAGGAATATTAAACTACTCTTTGTCAGCAAATGAGGATCAAACATTTCCCAGTATTTGAGAACACATTCCAAGGGAGTAAGGGACTCAGATACGGAATTTCCCATCTGTAACAGAAACAAAATGGCGCCTTATAAGTTTCTGTTTGACTGTGCCCTGTCCAGTGCCAGTGCTGATGAACTGGAGGTATATAACATCCTTGGCACATCTCCCAAACCTTGTTCCACTCTGGGGTAGGTAGCTACCAACTGAAGAAAGATCCAGAAAATAAGTCAGACTGGACTTAGCTACCCTTACCAGCGCTTGACCTTATTTTCTCCTGGGAATTCGCTCCCTTACTCCACTGAGCACTTTTAGGGTGCTCAGACTGTACCCCCATCCATTGCCTGCCCAGGCAAACTGGAGGTATGTAAACTACGTTTTTCTTGACCATTGTAAGTGGGCTTTAGACTGTACCCCATCCAGTGTCAATGCCAGCAAACTGGAGGTAAGTAAAATTTCCCTATAGGCTAAGAAATTCACTGCTTGTTTTTTCTTTGAAAGAGGGGGAGCTTAGGTTAATGGACAGAATGAGGACACTTGCAGGAGATCACATCTAGAAGTAGTCAGTCAGAGATATCACCTTGTGCCCCTGGCAGAACAAACTCTGAAGCATTCTATTAGATTTCTCGTCATTTTAAGTAAAGCCCTGATAAGACCAGGCTGAGGGAGTAGTTCGGTTTGGACCGAAGTTGCCCAGCGCCAGCACTAAATGGTAGACTTTGTTTCCCCAGTGCTCGAGCCTTGACATCTGCTGGTATGCCTCTACAGGTCTCATCTTGAACTTGTTGATCATTTAAAACTCATAATTTTAGTCATAGTCCACAAGTCAGTCAAGACACCCTTATCAACTTCCTACGCATGCTTGAAGGAAGAGAAAGGCCATCTCGAGTCCTGTTTTGTTCATCTAACGTGTAAAGACACATATAAGGGTCAGGCAGCCAATAGTTCTAAGTCCTTAACTTGGCTCCCTGAAAGAAGCTGCCTGACTACAAAGGACTTTAAAGTAAACTCCCAGTTAGGTGGAAAGAGATTTAAGGGGAGCTCTTTAACTTACTAGCAAAGAGAAAAGTCCAAGTAAAGTTTAAGCTATTTAAAGAAATATCTGGATAATACTATATAGCCTTTTATAAGTCTATAGTCAAAGTTTTAAAAATCTATTACCTATCAGCAAACATTTTCTGGTCTACATGAACGATGGAACACATGTCTAGGGGAGACAAGATTTAGGTAGTCTAATTTTTTTTATTGAATTTTTTTTTTTTTTTGAAACAGGGTCTCGCTTTGTAGTTCAGGCTGGCTCTGAGCTCACTATGGAGCCCAGGCAAGCCTGGAACTCAGCAGTCCTCCTGCCTCTGCCTCCCGAGTGCTGGGATGACAGATGTGAGTCTCCACACCTGGCTCTGTGGTATGTGGTATTGCTGGCTGGTGGGCGTGAGTCACCATGCCCAGCACTGTATGTGGTTACCGGGATTGAACTGAGGGCCTTGCACTTGCGAGGCAGGCGCTGGAACCACTGAGCTAAATCACCAACCCTTAATTGAATTCTTTATTGGTACATTTTATATACAGCTCACAATCATACATAACATTGGGGAATTTGTACCAGTATATGACACAAGTTAATTCTCATTTTTACCCACATCCCTACCCACCCACAACCTCTCAGCCATTATATATATGCTTTCATTTTCTTTCCAAATCATATTTATTCTCTCCCCTCATTACGTTCTCACAAATAGGATGTTTCCTATTTTACAAAAACTTTCATGCATTCTAGAACTCATTTACATCTACAGGTTCTCATACCAAAGAAAAGATCTGATAATTGCATATCTGTGATCTATTTATTTCACTTATTAGTGTGTCCTCCAGGTGTATCCATTTGCACATAAATGAATGAAACTTGTCATTCTTTATGGCAGAGTAATAATCCACTTTTTTATTTTTATTTATTTATTTATTTATTTTTTTTGAGACAGGGTCTCGCTTTGTAGTTCAGGCTGGCACTGAGCTCACTATGTAGCCCAGGCAAGCCTCGAACCCAGCAATCCTCCTGTCTCTGCCTCCCGAGTGCTGGGATTATAGGCATGAGCCACCACACCCGGCTAATCCACTTTTTTAAAAACCACATCTTCTTTATCCAGTCTCTAGTTGATGGGCATTTGGGTTGTTTCCAAGACTGGGCTAATGAACAAGAGTGCACATATGTCTTTCTAATGTGATTTTTAAAATTCCTTTAAGTATATTCCTAGCAGGGGAATAGCAGGGTTGAATGGGACCTCTAGTCCTAGTTTTCTGAGGAATCTCCACAATGGTTGCACAAGTTTACAATCCCACCCACAGGGGAAAAGGGTTCCTTTCTCCCCACAGCCTCGCCAGCATTTATTGTTGGATGATTTTGCAATAGCAGCCATTCTTTGTGGAGTAAGATGAAATCTCAGTGTTGTTTTCATCTATATCTCTC
>PVIC010032225.1:0-20855 GCA_004025085.1 Thryonomys swinderianus
TAAGTACCTGCGAGTTAAGTGGGTTTCTTCCCATTCATGATGCTCTCAGTGCTCAGCAGGAGCGTATCACGGTGTTTCTGCGTGTAGTTGTGCCACAATATTCACTCTGAGATTGGCATTCTGTAGGCTCATATATAATTCATTATAAAACATGCTATTTGTCTCTTGTAGAAACCTTGGAAATTATACAATCATCAAACAACAAAATGACAGGTAGGAGATAATCAGTGTAGTATTTTTTGGCTTTTCCAAAATTATAACTGTCCTCACCATGACCCAGGCATCTTACGGCTTTGTCTTTCTTTTCCACATACACTAAAAAATCCAAATATTTTAATGCTGACTTTTGGAAAACTGCAATAATGATAGCTGTAAGTATTGTTGCTTTGATCTGTGTCCTTAAAACCTTCTATGTTTTTGTGAAGTATGGGTACACTGTGCATCTTCAGAAAAGTCCCATAATGTATTTAACCAGCTCACATGTGACTCTTCTATAGCACTCTTTTAATTGACCTATCCCCAAAGAAAAAAATAACTTTATAAATTCCAATAACTAAAAATGTAACAGAATCTACAATAAAGTGTGAATGGAAATCTGAATAAATTTTACACTTAGGATTCCAGAAAACAACTGAGAGGTTTCTCATGTAGCTCAGCAGCTGCTAACAATTGACTCCAGAAAGGACTTTTGCTCATGGAATGTGCTCTCCTGGCTTCAGTTAGTATGGTAATGGGGCCGGAGATGTAGCTCAGTGGTTCTGGTGCCTGCCTCACAAGCGCAAGGTCCTGAGTTCGATCCCCGGTAACCACATACAATGCCCACTAGCCATCAGTACTATATACCACAGTGCCGGGAGTAGTGGCTCACGCCTGTAACCCCAACACTTGGGAGGCAGAAGCAGGAGGGCTACACAGTGAGCTCAGGGCCAGCCTGAACTACAAAGCAAGACCCTGTTTCTATAAATAAATAAATAAATAAATAAATAAATAAATAAATAAATAGTATTGTTCTTGAAATCTAGAGTCATTAAGTATGTTAAAAAATACATCCTATCATGCCGGACATGGTGGCTCATGCCTGTAATCCCAGCAGTTGGGAGGCAGAGGCAGGAGGATTGCTGAGTTTGCGGCTTGGCTGGGCTACAGAGTGAGCTCAGGGCTAGCCTGAACTACAAAGCAAGATCCTGTCTCAAAAAAAAAAAAAAAAAGACTTTACTCATGTATAAAATGAGAATATTACTATTCATACTTTATAGAACAATTATAGAAACTAAATTAGGTAATCGTCACAGACAATTAATTCCATGCCTGTTGTGCATAATAGGAAGCTCCCAGTATTTTTATTTTTATTTAGCTTCTTGATCTGTATTTCCAGATTCATCTCCCTCAGGCCTTTCTTCTCCTTTTACTGGGGGAGTGTTGTGAGTATCTTGTTTTCTTAGAATAACTATTTGAACTGTATTTTAGGGATGTTTCTTTCTCTTATTGATAATCCCTAAACCTATTCTTCCAGGGTGAACTCATGTTTCCACCATGTAGGTACAAACTTTATTTAATTCTTACACACAAAAATATCAGTCCTTTATGTCCCTGTTAAGCCACATATATGCATTGTTCAACTCTGGCAAATGATGTACATATTCATTCCTTTTGATTGAAATTACTACTAGGTAAAAATCGAGTCTAATTGTAGTTTATATTTCTATCCTTTAGTACATAAGAACGTCATAATAAGCATTTTGTTTTCAGAGTTTTTCACTACGTAGATTGATTTTACATGTTCTTTCCTTTCTTCCCTAAATCTTCACCTTTCTAACTTTTAACTTGGACAAGTAATACGTCTTATTTTATGGAGAAACACCTCTATCTCCTTCTCTTTTTTCTTTTATTGTCATTATAGACTATTTGTGTGGATAAAATTTCATTTAGTGTGGTATAAACTTTGATAAAATTTATGTTAAATTTGATATATATTCCAAAGTGACTTAAATTTGGCCTGAAGTTGCTTCTGCACCTTTTCTATGTAACAAACTGAAACCCAATTTAGTACATTGATAACCTATAATCATGCATTGGAATGTAAGAGACAACATGGCTTTAGTCAACCCTAAGCAAGGAGGCATCGGGCAACCACAACTAGTCAACTTGTCACACTGTGGCCAGTAAGGAGCCATTTACCATAGCCAGTCATGTGGTACATTGGATACTTCTGGGTGCAGCCTATGCAGGGCACTGTTGGTACCGCTGGGCAGAGCTCTCTGGCTCCCTCCTGGCTCTAAATGGTGCCACATTTATAAACTATTCTTACCTCAAATAAACTCCATCAAATTCCATTTACCTAAAATCATTCTTTTAAAGTACATAGTCTATGTACAGGTATAAATCTCTATGATGAGGTTATCACTGTGTATATCTAAAATGTGCCGATACTTTCCAAAAAAATTAAAGTATACTGTCCAATGAGATATAGATGTAAATAGATACAAACATAGATATTCTTGTGGGAAGACATATTGTATATTTTCCCTCTGTAAAGCATAAGAGGATCCAATTTTGTATTCATTTTATCTAGTGACTGGAATAGTACCTATTCTTAGAGAAATTCTCATTGGAATCTTTAATTATACATTCTAATGTATAGATCAATTGCCTTCTAAATTTGCTTTCCAATATTGAGAGTATTAACAATCCTTATGTATTCTGCATCTTGAGCTTTCTTGCTGTTAACATTTGTTTTGCAATATCAATGGGATACATCGATATGTGTCAATATAATGTTTCTCATTGTGCTGGATAATCAATGTGTCCTTTCATTGTATAACTATGTATTTCCACATTCTAGAAGTGATCAGCTTTTACCATCCTCTCCATTACAAAACTTGCAGACCCCACTGATAAAATATTTCATTAGCAAACCATTAACATATTAATTCAAAATTTTAACCCATGCTAATGTGTCTTCTAAACCATTATCAGAAGAGTTTATGAAAATTTTCATTCCCAATTTTCCTATGTTTTTCCCCAAACAAGTCAGTTAAGTTTATAGGAAATGATGCCAATTTTTTCTTTTGTTTTATACGCAGCAACACACATATGTATGTGTGTGTGAGAGAGATTGATTTACTATTGTAAGTATTGATTTCTTTTTAGCATCCATGGAAATGGGTCTTTCAGTTTGTTTGGGTGTTTATTTTTTTTATTTATTTATTTTTTTGAGACAGGGTCTCACTTTGTCATTCAGGCTGGCTCTGAGCTCACTATGTAGCCCAGGCAAGCCTCGAACTCCGCAATCCTCCTGCCTCTGCCTCCCGAGTGCTGGGATCATAGGCGTGAGCCACCATGCCTGGCCAGGTGTTTATGTTTTTAATTGGTTGAGGACAACCAATCTGGAAAATAGAGATGTTAGTGTAGCAAGTTTTATTCTCTGCACATCCAGCCATCCTGGTCATTATTTCCTGACACAATATCTTTTTTTATTTCTTTAGACATGAGTCATAAAATTTTGTTGTGCCCGAAGGCCTGAAGGTTCAGGGAAAAGTAAAGGTGTATTGAAGATAAAATGTCAGTTGTTATATAGTTCTGGAAATTGGATTTTTGATACTCAAGTCTTCTTGATTTTGATTCTGCTACTGCTGTTAGTTTTGTTGGCTTAGTGATTTTTCTGGACTGGTCTGTAAAATTTGTTTTCTTAGCATGTAGCCCTTAAAGCCCATGTTTGGTTAACTTACTTATGAGATGATGATTGATCAGATTTTCACACAAATAACCTGAATTCTGCTCTTTATCAGGTCATACGTGTGTGTGTGTGTGTGTGTGTTAGCACATGTCTGCGTATTCAGTAGTGAAAAATTCTCTGGTGGTCTCCAATTTCTGCTTAAGCAGGATCTTCTCCCAGTCAGTACTGAGAAATGCGTACTTTCCCGACTGTGTCTTGTCCAGTTATTTCCATATGTACTCAGCCTCTGGATTCCCAGGAACAGATAGAGGATTTTCAGGGTCTACTTTGAACCACTTTCTCCACAGTTCTTCCTGCTTTTTTTCTTTGTTTGTTTTGCTTTGTTTCGTCCCAGAACTTGTTTGAACCAACTGTCATAGTAGCATTCTGCAGCTATGACGGGGAACAGTGACCTCTGATTATTTTTGACAAGTCTCTGGAGATCAGCTTTTTCCTGTGGAGCTGGTTGTCAGTTTTCAAATCCTAACATTCTGGAAACTGGCCCTCTTTGAGCTCGGAGACACATTCTCACGGTGACAGTGCCCTGGGGTAGGATTTGGTTTTTGAAGACTGGTCTAAATCCAATCTATTTCCCTCAGGGCATGAAAAGCTGTTGGTTTTCACAGTTAGCACAGAGATGTAGGGAGAGGATGGGAGTAGGCCAAGTTTAAATATAACAAACTTTTCTACTGCAACTTTAGTCATTTTTCTAGAGAAAAACTGTTAATATTGCTTCAAACGTTGGTTCATTTTCATATATCTGGAAACATAAACTATTGTAATATTTGCCAGTATTTTCTTTATTTTCTTTTCTTTCCTCTAGGTGTATGTGCGTGTGTGTGTGTGTGTGTGTGTGTGTGTGTATACGTTCTGCCACCCAGAATACATATATATATAATTTTTTTTTGAGACGGTCTCGCCTTGTAGTTCAGGCTGGCTCTGAGCTCACTATGCAGTCCCAGCAAGCCTCAAACTCAGAAATTCTCCTGTCTCTGCCTCCCGAGTGCTGGGATGACAGGCATGACCCACCATGCCTGGCCCCTCTAGGTATATATTTTTGTAGGTCCTTACTTTGCCCCTCAGAAGTCTTGCTAAAGTTACTTCCTGCTTCCTTTTTAGAAGGAATAATACTTAGCATCAGCATATTCATACATTTGTGTAATGCATTTTAAAGAATCTTTTAACAATTACTATTCCCTTCAAAAGTACATTAGAACGATCATCTTTCTCCACATAGACAAATTGAAATATTTCTAAATCTCATTTATTAAAGCACTATATACAGTTCATTTTTCATTTCTTTATAACTATATATTATTTGCATAGTTACTATAGAGAATACTGAACTTATGTTGAAGTGCCTAAAACGAACTAGAAGTACATTTTTACAGACTTTGCCACCCAGAATGCAAGAAAGTCTTCTAAGAGTGGTGTGAATGCTGAGGCCTCCACTCCTATAAAACTGTCTTCACAAGAAGTAGCGACATGTCAAATTGATACAATAATTAACGTTCACCTTATTTTGTTCATATATGCACTCCCAAACATAGTGTGATACTTCAATAGTGCCCTCCATATTTATATGCTAAAGTCCTTTCTCTTAGTTTTCTATTGGTTGGTAATGGGTTTTCTAAGACAGAAATACTTGCAAAGACCCAAGAGATAAGTTGCTAATGGGGGTAAAAACGCAAAAGAATAGAAGAAGTCTATGGGAAGGGAAGTATGAAGAAAGTTGCTGCCGAGAAGGCAAGAAACTGCTTACCAAATGCAACCGAAATTTTTTTTACTTCTAAGAAATCGGAAGTTTCAAGAGCATATATATTTTAATGTGGGATTTCTTCATTCAACTTAACCATGAATATTAGAAACATGACATTTTGAGTTGTATTTCTGGATCCACCCTTAACTTCCTGTGTAATTCTGAGGAATCCTAAGAGACTCACAATAAGAACTGTTTCATTGTAAAATGACAATTGAATTAAACAGCTTGACTCAGAAATTATTATGTGAATAAATGAAGTCTCTGAACATTTTACATATATTTAGTATATAAAAGCTAGAGTTTGTCAGAAGAGCACAAGCTAAACCTTTTATAACTACTAATGAAACATATTAACAGAAACGTCATTTTAATTAATATGTATATGTGTAATCACTAGTAATGACATCATTCTGTGTTCTCTTTTAAAAATGTGAACTTTTAAGTGCAAGATTTTTCAAAGATTTCTCAAATATAATTGTTTTTAACTTGGATAATTTTATTAGCAATTCCTGAAATAACTTGCATTTGTCAACATACCGTAGTTATTTATTTATTTTTGGGACTGGATGCTAATGAGTCATTTCAAGTTCTTAATTAAAAGTGGTTCAGAATGGCACTGAGCTGTGGAATAAGTGGACAAATTACCTGCATTTGCAAAATAGTTCTTTTACTCTATTAAATACGTGATAAATTTTTAAGTGCTGAAAGTAAATACTAAGATTTGTAGAATACTATAGAAAACCAAACATACTACTTAAATGCTTATTTTCTTTTATTGCAAAACTCACTTGAAGCTTACTGAAGGACATTCAAGATCCTACTTAATCTAACAACCCTAAATAACGTTATTTATGCATTATCATGTGTTATTTATTTAGCATTCAGTTTACACAACTTTGTCTGGATCTTTTCTAACTAGAAGTTCAGCTTCATTGTCTTCTTTCTTATTTTTATTGTATTTTAAGCAAGTTATTTACACTAAAATTGAAAATAAAACATTTAATAACTTCAGTGATTCATATTTTTACACGTTTTCAGTAGATGATTGATCCATGGCCAAAATAACATGTAGGAAGAGCTTAAGATACTATGTCTCAAACTTTAGGATCTATATTTTTAATGAAATTTCCTCACCATACCAGAAAGGTAGATTTCAGCATTTTAAAATATATCCCTAGTATGATTTCTCTTGCTTGAAATTTTAGGAAATATTTCCTCAGTCTTTTCTTTCCCGCTCATTTCAGTCATAATAATCAGAACTCAAATATTTACTGCTTATAATATATGCTATTATTAGAGATTTATAAGCTGTGCTGTTTAAAAAGATGCATCGTTAGTATTTTTTGCTCTTTCTAGAAACAATCTTGATCATAAAACTTATGAATTATAGGTATATTGTACCTGTACACTAGCATATAAGACCCAGGAAATTTAGTATGCAAATAATGATTGGTAGTTTATTAGTTAAAATATTAAAGAATAAGACCAGATGAGGTTCTCTTTCAAGAAACTTATACTTCCATAAGAAATAGAGAGTGGCCAAAAAATAAACAAATAAATAAAATGTAAATATGTTAGTGTCACTAAAATGTAATGGGTTTGATATAGTCTTAACTGTAATAATACGTGGTACAAGAAGATTACGAGGGGGGTTTAGGAAGAGGAATAAGATCCAGGAGAGCAGTAGCCCTTACCCCTTGGGCACAGGGAGCCCTGAAGCATGAACGATTTTCCAGGGACACTGAGCCTATGTCTGCCCTGAGCAAATTTTTGAGCTATTCCATTCCTGTTACCAATCGCTCTGTGCTTGTGGTGATTTCATTTTTGAGTAGTTAATATCTTTGATAGTGGATTTTTCTTAATTTCTTCATAGATAAATAATATCTGGTAATGGAAACCACCCAAATTTCATAAAATAAATAAAAGTAACTACCAGGCATGTTTCATGTGGAAAAGATACTATTTAGGAAATAAAACGGATTGAACTGTCATTATAATTAATTTACCCTGCATAACTTAATTTTTCTTCCAAATAAGCAGTTCATTTATAAACAAATTGTCATTGTTTTATTTCTTTAGTTGATATTCAGGATAAAAGCTGTTTAATATTTCAGTAATGTGATTTTTCAGAAAGAATTACCACATTGATTGTCAGTAAAGCTTTATAAAATTGAAACATATGAAGGGATATGAATATCTATTGTTTTCTCAAATGAATTTCTCCTGTCCTTCTTATGGCCTGTTTGTATCTGTTAGATACAACAATAAAATTTTTCTCATTGAATAGAAAATAAAAACTATGTACTACTCATAATTATATATTCAAATAGTTTAAAATATAAAGTATCACATTTTTATGTGGAAAGGGTAGGATTAGCAGAATAATTCTTTTTCTAAATTTTAATTTAAGAGCTTAAGTGTTACAAGTAATAAAAATATATCAAACAATATTAAAATGATTATAGTTGAGGTTTCTTTATAGTGGAATTTCAAAAAGAAACAGTCTTTCATCTTGAATTTGTAAGTATAAAGACAATTCATGATCGCTTGTAGTTATTCTAAAGGGGCAGCAAAATGCAAACAAAATAAATATTGATGATCTCCTGACAGAAACCGTTTAGCAGCTGGTTTGTAACAGGAATGAGGTGGGTGAAATATACCAATTTCCTGCAAAATCATCATCATGGCTAATTAAAATTCTTTACGTTAGCAACAGGGGCTGCTTGTATTCCCTTTTATCTAATCTCTTCTTTTATATACATAACTACTGAAGCTGAACAAAACCAGAGAGATAAAATTAACACATAAATTGTTTTTCCTCCCTTTGGGCAGGGAAAATCCTGTTTACAAGGAAAATGATATTATACATAAATATTTATGAAAAACAACACAGTCAAAATCAGTGAGTTTTTTTGTAAACTAGCAAAGAAATAACATGAAATACAAAATTTGATACATTTATTAACATTTTCACAGTGTCTCAAAATAAATGCTTATTGAGAAAAGAGAATCATTTGGCATCAATAATTTTATGTTGTGCCAGGTGAGTGAAACCTGATTTAATTAATTAATATAAGAAACTGTACAGTTTCCTTTCCACACTATAATGTTCTCTTTTCTTTTAAATATTTTACTCCATTGGAAAAAGACCTTTCCATTTCCTGCAAACTGAAAAAAAAAATTTATTAGGAAGAAATTAAGAAGGCAAAGTGATACATTACCTTTATTAGAATTCTGTGGAGGAAAATTAATCTGGTCTGAGGTTTAAGGGGAACGATTTTAAATACAGGGCATATTTTTAATTTAATGAGACATCTACATCAACCTATGGAGTCATGTGGTTTCAAAATGGAAGATTTCATTATCTTTCGGAGTTAAATTTCTAAGCTTTATTTATAAAAAAATTTCCTAAAAAGCTTCTGAGTTATCTCAGGTATTTTGTCTCTGCATTGCATTTATTGATTTTATAGTAAATTATCAGACAAAAAGCACATGGGGTATCAGATATTGATGATGATATTTCTTAAATTCATAATAATGTTTGTAAATGGTCAATGAAAGAAACATAAAAACTTGTTAAAGTAACATGTATTCTTAAACTGTTGACATAAAAGCAATGACATGAACCTAGGCATGATGGAACATGGCTATATTTCCAGCTATTCAAGAGGATGAGGAAAGAGGATCACTTGAGTTTTGGAGTTTGAGGGTACACTGTAAAACAGTCTTTCTAATACATACATACACACGTATGTACACACACACACGCATACACACCATGGCCTAACCAAATGGTCAAAATTTACATATTTTCAAATGATGAAAACTTAACCTATCTTTTTTCCCCATGGGACGTGATCTGGTGCTGGTTTTTAACTCACTGGTTCTGCCACCTGCCTCACAAATGTTCTGAGTTCGATCCCCAGTGTCAAAAACAATAATGACAAAATGACATTATCTGAGAAATTTATCAGATCTTTAGCATATATTTAAACTCCAAATGTTTATTTTCCATTTTTTACTCTTGCAAGAAAGTACAGGGGGACTATCATTAAATTACATAAACAATTATTAGTATTGATTAATTTTCATATCATGTACAAAATTCTTTAGATCAAATTTTAATTCTCATTCTATAAGAGCACATCAATGTGATTTATTAACATTATTAGTGATCTTTTTAATATAGCAAAATATAGTAATGTACAGAAAATGTAAATAAAGTTTCCCTTTTTTCAGAAAATAAAGTATATTATTTTTTAAAAATTCTATTTCCAAGAAAGGAAAACCCCTCATCACTAATGGAATTTTTCAGGTCATATTGATACATTTTAACATACAGGAATTAAACTTCCAGATATTTAGCTCCAGTGGTACCATACCTACCCTGGAAGCACAAGGGTCTGAGTTCGATCCCTAGTGTTGCAAAAAAAAAAAAAGCATACAGGAATTAACTGGAATGAAAGAATATGTCCAACTGAAATATTTTAAGAGGAGAAGGGAGAGTTGAATCAGAAAAGGTTTTTCAGTAAAAAAAAAAAAAAATGAATTGAAGTTGACAATAATTCCAGGCCTTCTCTTTCTAAAATTACACGTTTGTTATATTTTATTAAAAATCACTTTCAGTGCTGGGCATGGTGGCACTCGGGAGGCAGAGGCAGGAGGATTGCCGAGCTCGAGGCTTGCCTGGGCTCCATAGTGAGCTCAGGGCCAGCCTGAACTACCAAGCGAGACCCTGTCTCAAAAAAAAAAAAAAAATCACTTTCAAGGTCTGTTGAGGTATGCAATTCAACAATTTGTGTATTTTTGCAGTCAGATGTTGCTTGCTAATAGTGATAAAGTTTCACTGGATTTTTGTCAAAGAAACATGAAAAGAATTGACGAGAAAACTAAGAATCATGGGAAACAGAGTCACTGCAGAAATCGTTTTCCTCAAGCTAAATCCCAGGCACTCTTATGACTGCCAGGGCAGTACACGACGGCCCGAGTGAATGTGCTCGCTGACCAATCAGCAGGTCTTTGAGGCTGATCAAGGAGCCGAATAAAATGGCAGGCAGACTCTCACTCCACTTCGCTTTGCCACTTCTGAAAGTGACACTCTTCCGATCACTCACATTGGGACTGTGCTCCTTTTCTATACTCTTTTAACTAAAAATAAAGAAGATTAAAAAGTTAGTATCTGGCCAATAATTTGCTCAGAGCCTTTCACTTGGTACATCAAAATATTTGATCAAAATACATAGTCACATTTAATTTTGTTAAGAATCATTCCAGATGAAGATACCTTGCCTTCAGCCTCCCCAAAGACTCTGCTTTGCACACACTTCTTCCATCCTTCTTACCACTTTCTGAAGCCGTTCTGGAAAGCCCGTCTCATGAATCTCTTTAGTTGTGCCGTCCTAGCTGCCTTGATTTGCTTAACTGATTCCACCTTTTAAGTTCATTTTGACTTTGAGGAGGAGACACAGGGTTGAAGAGAACACACTGCGTGGTTTTAGAAGCCTCACTTTCCACTGGACTGTGCTCTGCGGAGCACTCGCTGTGTTTTTTATCACATCTGAAGATAAGCGTAGAAGACGGCTTTGCCCCAAGCCCTGGCAAAAAGGACGGGGAAAATATTCGAAGTGAGAGGGAAAATTTTGAGGAACAGTGTGTCTTTTGCTGTAGTAATTTTATAAAGGATAAGCATTCCACATATATGTTCATTGTGCCTATCCGGTGTGCTGGATACTATTATTTTTATATTTTACTCCTTTCTTGGTTTAATTTACATATTATAGAGTAATCACTATATTAACAGTTCACTTGTAATTCCCTGTCTAGAGAATCCCCTTCCTTCCTATGCTGACATTGTCTACACTCTGGTAATTTTTGGTTATGTGAAAGAGGTTACATAAACTTGCACCAAAACTTCGGGTTAAATTGGTTGTGGACTAGGTGTGAGAATGTGATGAGGGGAAGGAATAAATATGATTCTGAAAGTGTATAGGGGGTGGGGAGGTGTGGGTGGGTGGGGTTACGGGTGAAAATGAGAATTAACTTGTGTCATATATTGGTACAAATGCCCCAATGTTATGTGCGATTGTGAGATGTATATAAATTGTACCAATAAAGAATTCAATTAAAAAAATTGGTTGTGGAGGTATCTGATATTTTGATTGTTGCTATGCTTATTTTTATGAAAATGATTTAATTAACAGCTTTGCACTTTTACACGAGCATCTTGCACTCATTATTTTAAAATAGCTCTATTATATATGTTACCTCTTGAATCGTCACTTTCGACAGCTTCTGCTTTTCTGCAGGTATTCCCGTGGGAATGGCTTGAGGGGGAAAAAAAAAAAACTTCTGTATTTGGTCACTCAGTGATCACATGCAGGTGTCAGAGTTTGAAAAGTTAGACAATTGCCACTCTTTCTATTTTTAAATCCTCTTTTCATTGCTAGATAATTTAAATTAATTTATTGTCTGGTCTCCGGAGATTCATGAAACTCCATTCGAATCAGGTACTGTCAAAATCATTGTATCTGTCAAGAATTCAAATTCCTTGTGTTTCGATACTAAATTTTACTTGTCATTTGAAAAAATACTGAAGACAGTTTTTCCTAAGTGGAGGTAAAATGTCAAAAAATTTCTGAGTCTCACATTTTTAATATTACATTAAGAAGTGTGACTGAATAATCTCAAAGAGGTCACCCTCCTCTGTGGATAACATTAGTCAGCCACACTATGTGATTACTCTTCTAAATATTTGCCTCTCAGAAAGACTCTACTCTGAGGACTGAGAACGTATTTTCTGTTAAATAAGTTTCTAACAGCTACAAAAAATCTTGTTAAAAGGAATCTATTTAAGAATACAGTACTTTTAATAAATTTTCTTCATTAAGATCTGAAATTTGACAGAAGATTCAAATTTCTACTCTAAGATTAGAAATCCCACACAAGTCTTTTAATTTCCCCTAGTCCTATTCTCCTTTCTTTCTGCCTAATAGAAAAAGAGACAAAGTCTCAACTTCTATTATATGAACTCTTTTTCCTAGGTTGCAATTTTGGGATGTCTCCTTAGTAAAGGGCATTGTTTTTAAATCACGGTATTCTTTTTAAATCATGGTACTGCCTTCTGATGTCATAATTCCCGCCTCTAGCCCACTTTGTCTGCTTTTCCCAGTCACTTGTCCTTTACTCAATTGTACTGATTTAAATGTTACCTTTTGGGTTCAGATTTTGAAAGCAGTGCTACCTTCAGTGTGAGCTCTTGGCCCCCATTCACCATAAAGAAAGCAGTCCACAGAAGCATTTAAAAACTCTATAGCTGCCGGGCGTGGTGGCTCACGCCTGTCATCCCAGCTCTTGGGAGGCAGAGGCAGGAGGATTGCTGAGTTCGAGGCTTGCCTGGGCTACATAGTGAGCTCTGGGCCAGCCTGAACTACAAAGCGAGAACTGTCTCAACAACAACAACAACAACAACAACAACAACAACAACAACAACAACAACACTCTATAACTCTATAGCTACCTGACTGGTAAATATCATGATTGTTAAGTTCAATAATTTTAAATTAGGTGATTTGCACTTTGTGTGTTTTCTTTTTACACAGTCTTTTCCTTTTTCAATTTGTATGCATCAGCTTTAACTACATTAACTCCATTTAATAAACAAATACCAGCCTTCACAGGCCTTTTGGAAACAGTTCCAATTCGTCTTTATCTCATAAAGTCTAAAATATTGTCATTGCTTGTTTTAAAATCTTCATTGATTGTATGTATTGTCCATTATGCCATCACTTCTGATAGATGACTCCTTGTTTTGCCATTACTTCACAGTAACATAAAAGCTTGAATGTCAAAACCACACTAAAGTACAACAGGAGACTGAGTTGGAATGTACATTTTCACAACCTAGCGAGATTTCAGTCAAATTTGTAAAAAAAAAAAGCTTCTGATTTCACCATTCCTTTTTTTTTTTTTTTTTTCAGACAGGGTCTCATTTTGTAGTTCAGGCTGGCCCTGAACTCACTATGGAGCCCAGTCAAACCTCGAACTCAGCAATCCTCCTGTCTCTGCCTCCCACATGCTGGGATGACAGGCATGAGCCACCATGCCCGGCACTGTGGTATGTGGTATTGATGGCTGGTGGGCGTGAGTCTCCACGCCCAGCATCGTATGTGGTTACCGGGATCGAACTCAGGCCCTTGCACTTGCAAGGCAGGCGCCGGAACCACTGAGCTAAATCTCCAGCCCCTGATTTCACCATTCTTATTAGGAAAGAAGAAACTTGGTTCAGATTGTAGGTCACAGGGGCAGAGGATAGAACTGAAGTTGAGAGATGCCTCATTGTTCACGATCCTTGAGATTGGAGCTGCTTCATGTCAACAGTCCAGACACTACGGCGCTGTGGGAGTTTATTCCAGGTGTGCTTTTTATTTAGCAGAACACAAGGATA
This sequence comes from Thryonomys swinderianus, assembly GCA_004025085.1. NCBI lineage: Eukaryota > Metazoa > Chordata > Mammalia > Rodentia > Thryonomyidae > Thryonomys > Thryonomys swinderianus. The sequence continues at coordinate 13,921 of PVIC010032225.1, forward strand.
TCACAAAGTCTTAGAATCCTGGCTGACCAACACATGGCCCATCCACCTACCTGGTCTAAAAGTAAGACGTTTTGTAACTACCTTCAGATTCTTCCCCTTCCAACAACAAATAGGATTTCTGATCCAGTCCACTCCATCAAGATTTCTTTACCCCAGTGCTTCTCTTTGGGGTTTGCAGAAACTCATCTTTTCTTGCCGAAAATATTGCTGTCTCCCCAGATGATGTCTCTACTCCCCACTGTGCACTGTCTGGTTCAAAGCATTGGAAACCAAGTGCCGTCGTGGGAAATTCTCTAACATTGTTGACCAAGCCTTCCTGATCTCTGCTTCTCAAAAGACCAGCCAAGATGAATTGCAACAAAGTCTGTACAAGTCAAAACAAGATACCAGCATATTTGGGGGGCCTTCTAAGTAGAGTTTGGGGCTGAAGTAGCCTCAAGACTTGTGCTCTGATAAAGTGACATCAGTGGCAGCTTTTAATCTAGCAATCAAAAGGTCGCCCCTTTCCTAATGCTTTGGGAAACTGTAGCTGGAATTGCTGAGGAAAGCGGAATCCAGCGTGTGAAACCGTTTGAATTTCTCCTCTGTCTCCTCATTATGAATTGTGCAAAGGCTATGCGGTGAAGTCCTGCAGGAGGATTCTCTCAGTGGTGTCAATTTAGAAACTTCTATGCCTCTCATAACTGCTGTTAAGACATTATTCCATCACCACCTACACAGTAAGTCTGTAATTTCTTTCTGAAAAAGACTAAGCAATTCTTCGTTTTACGAACCTCTAGTCATCAAGGAACCAAGAACAGACTGACGATGTTGAAGCAGGAGGAGTGAAACGGAGGCAGGGATCTCTCCAGTCATCAGTTACCTACAGAAACACCAATCTGAACTAGCCAAAAACAAACACAGCTTCACAAAGTGAGAGAAAGTGACAGACTATAGTAGTGAGATGTGGAATAACAAGAAAAACGCATCGCAGAGGAACGAAAGGGCCACGTTCCTTCTCACCTCTGACCCTGTCTGGACCACAGGAAACACAGGCAGATGAACTGTCTGAAAGAGAGAAGGAAAAACTCGCCCCGGGCAGGAGTGCCGGGGTTCAGAATCCCGTCCATTAGCTATGGACTAAGCCTCCAGATTCATTCTCTTGCCAGGTGGGAATGTAAACACCCAGAATTTAGATATGACTCATGAAAATAACAGTTATCTTGCCCTGAGATGGCCATGCCAATATCAATAGTCTGTTTCTTGAAAGCTCTCAGAGGTGGGCAGCCTCGACACGCCCCAGCTTCGTGCCCACTTCAACAATACATAAGATGCCAATTTCTACCACACATCGTGCTGTGCTTGTAACAGTAGCTCTGGGTGTCAGGACCACATCAGATAGTTTGCTTATAATCCCTGACACCGGGGGAATTTCCCAAACAGAAGCAGTCTGCAGACTGGAGTAAGTCCTCATTTCTTCAGGTGTCCGGATGTCAATAGGTGATCCTGATAATTAAAAACAGCCGAGGAAAGATAGCACTTCTGAGCGCATCAAACGCGGTAACAACAGCCTCCCTCTCAACAAACTGTTGTAGAAACGGCTCGATCCAGAATTGAGTGTAACTCTTTGAAGGAAGTTGAATCAACTTCAAAAAGAAAATAAAAAATATAATCCAACAATGTGGGAAAGGGAGAACAGAATTAAAATAAGAAATTTTATAGAGTGAAATAATAATATAAGAATCTTAGGGCCAGAGATTTAGTTCAGTGGTTCTGGGGCCTGCCTCGCAAGCGCAAGGCCCTGAGTTCGATCCCGGTAACCACATACAATGCTGGGCGTGGAGACTCACGCCCACCAGCCATCAATGCCACATACCACAGTGCCAGGCGTGGTGGCTCACGCCTGTCATCCCAGCACTCGGGAGGCAGAGACAGGAGGATTGCTGAGTTCGAGGCTTACCTGGACTTTATAGTGAGCTCAGAGCCAGCCTGACTACAAAGCAAGACCCTGTCTCAAAAGAAAAATAATAATAATAATAAAGTTATTTAAAAGCACACAAGGCCTAGATTTCAAATTGTGAATTGTGGAGTCATCTGGCCTTGTTCACAGGCAGTGCATTCTTCAAAATAATCATGTTAGGTCAAGTAAAATCGAATCAGGCTCTATGCTGGATAAATACTGAAGTAAACTCTTAGCTATTGGCTACAAAGCAAGGTACCTTTAAAACTGTTTTATGTGCATATTCATACATTCATAGACCTATGCAGATAGGTTGACTGTTTCGGAGGATTTGCTCTAAAAAAAAATTAAATTTCCCATAAGTAAAATTTACTTTAGACAAACCCATATAGGAACATTTCATGTTTTCCTGAAGTCATAAAGTTCCAATGTAACTCTTCCATGATTATTTCCTTTATATTAGAAGAAAGGGAATGAGCAAAGAAAGGAGAGAGGAAGCCATAAATTTGGGTTTTCTCTGAAAAAAAAAAAAAAACCCTGATGTTATTTTGCTGGCAAAATGTTATGTGGTAAAATCACAATTTGTTAACATTTGAAGATGTCTTGGAAAAGTATCTCTATGAACATCTTCATAAACTAAGAGAAAGAACGGCATAAAGATGTCCATATAACTACATGGGTTAATACAGTGAGAAAGACTATTTGGCTGAGAAATTTAGCTCAGTGACTCCAGCATCTACCTCGCGAGCACAAGGTCCCGATCTCAGTCTCCAGTACCACGTACCCCAAAGCCAGACCCATAATCCCAGCAATCAGTACCACACACCACAGTGTCAGGTGTGGATGACAGCTCATGCCTGTCATCCCAGTCCTCGGGAGGCAGAGGCAGGAGGATGGCTGAGTTCCAGGCTTGCCTGGGCTCCATAGTGAGCTCAGGGCCAGCCTGGACTATAAAGCGAGGCCCTGTCTCAAGAAAAAAAAAAAAAAAAAAAAGACATTATTCAGTGCAGAAGAAGTGAAAAGTGCATGGCGGAGCAGAGCTGTACCGTCCGTGACGGAGTGGGCAGGCCAAGCTTCCAAACACACTGCAAGGCCCACCTGCCCGGGCCTGCCCCAGCACACACACAGGGCCAAGCTCTGTGCACTGCACAGGCAGATCCCAGCGCGGGGGCGCCGCCACTCTGTCCTGACACGCACCTTCTCAAGATTCATAAAATCGCTTATTTTCTCTACCTTCATTTTCAGATGTTTGACATGAGAATTTTAATGTATAATTGTATTTATTCTGTATATTTAAAAGAAGATACGAGGGAAAATCAAAATAGGTGGTGAGTGTTTAATTTTTTTTTTTTTTTTTTTTTTTTGCTTTTTGGAGACAGGGTCTCGCCTTGTAGTTCAGGCTGGCCCTGAGCTCACTATGGTGCCCAGGCAAGCTGCCGCGAACTCATCAATCCTCCCGTCTCTGCCTCCCGAGTGCTGGGATGACAGGCGTGAGCCACCACGTCCGGCATTGAGTGTTTGATTTTTTTAGAAAATTGTTAGACGACACTATGCCATCAGTTCTATTCAAAATACTCCTTTTTTTTTTTTTTTGCTTTGTAGCTACTCATCCCACACTTCTTGAGACACTCTGAAGCAATTCTGGAAATCTTCATCATGTCTTTATAAGATTAATGCATAAGGTAAATGGTCCTACCAGCTGCTAGCCAATGGAAAAGCAAGATCCTAAAGATATTCCAGCATGTTCTGCCTTCTTCACCGGACAGGCTCCATGTGACCTTGGCTCTTCTTTTCCACATGGCCATGACATATATGCATTTGGTACAGATTTAGGACATCAAGTCAGTGGCAACAGTGCAACCAACAACACAGAAAAAGTCTTGCGGAACTGCTTCGGGAAGTGGCAGCGTTATGGGCTAAGTGTGTGAAGTGAGGCAGCCATATTTTGAGGGTAAATTGCAGAATTGTACCCTTCAGTGCAATAATGTCTTAAATAGTTAAATATCCATTTATTGTTTGAAACTATGTATGTCTGAAAACTGTGATTTAATAGTCAAATTCTAATTCTAGCTTTTAGCGTTTAATAATGGCTTTCAATGTATAAAATAACCTATTCCAGTGGACTGCAAAGGCACATGACTCAGGCCTCATCTCTGTGTACTCTTGATATAAACTATGTCTGTCTATAAACAACTTTCTAACTCTAACTAATGAAGGTTTTCTTAAAGAACCGTTTTAATGCAGTCCTAAGGAAGCTGGTCATTATCAAGCCAAGCCATTTTGAAAACTTCTGTCTCTTCCACTTCCTGAAAAGGCCACAAAGCCACAGTGGCCAGGTTAGAATCTCAAATAATAAAAGCACCATCCACAGCTACACTTCTGTGGAATACTCATTACAACTTTTCATGATCAAACTTCTAAGTGATATGCATCTCTGGAGAAAACTAATCCGGAGGAAGTTAATGCTAACTCTAACTCAAAATGACTAGAGAGAGACAGCATGATGTTATGTCGGCTGGCAACACGTGACTGCCGGGCTGTCACTGCATTAGCAGTGAAGGGTGGTGACAGGCGTATTGGAGCTGCACGCAATATCAAATATATCCAGGACATTATGCAGTAATAAAGCAATAAAAAAATCTTCTTTCTGAATGTAATATTCACTTCTGCCTAAAATCAGAAAAAGATACACATGTGGATTTCAGCAGACTGACAATGACCTGACAGAAGCGGGTGGAGTTTGCGCTGAGGCAGCCCCCCCCCCACCCGGCACAACTCCAAATTTAGTCATCTCTGGCTGCAAGATCCTGCTGAGGACGCCCTCATCTTATTTCGCATCACAATCTGAATACTATCGTAAAGCAACTTCTAAAAGACACTTAAAACCAGGTTCCCCAACGTAGAATCTTCCTCCTGGTAACCAACTAATAAATATTGAAATGTGATTAAATTTAACTCTGTGCTTTTGTGTTTCTCCTTCTACCTGGAAATTATACATACAGACTTTTATTTCCATGATACATTACAGACTGAGATAGGAAAAAGTGCGGATATGAACATAAGTTTACGAAAGTTAACTTGGAGATAGATTGTAACAAACAGTGTGCAGTAATAGAGTATCAGCCTTCGCTCACTCCGCGTTTTCTCTCCTGCGTATAGATAGATCAGTTCCTTTGAGTGTAATTATCCTCCATATTTCATTGGCGTAAAACTTTAATCTGGGTTAATCAAATATTTTCTAAATAAATATTTTCTTTCTCCCCAAATTCTGAACACAGTCCTGTTCTTTTCCATCTCTGTATTTTGTATAACATATAAATTGTTTTTGTAATAAAATGGGACTAAAAGTAGTGAGTGTCCAATTTGGATTCAACTTTGAAAGCAGAAGTGCCATTCATTATCAGTTTTATTAGAGCTGTCTGTAAAACACTATTGCTGGAGATTTATCTTTTTCCTTTTTTGTTTTTTGGAGACAGGGTCTCGCTTTGTAGTTCAGGCTGGCCCTGAGCTCACTATGTAGCCCAGGCAAGCCGCTGCGAACTCAGCAATCCTCCTGCCTCTGCCTCCTAAGTGCTGGGATGACAGTCGTGAGACACCACGCCCAGCTATCTTTTTCCTTTTGTAGAAATCAGCTTATGTTAAATCACATGTGTGTGATCTTTTATATGGATGTTACTCTGTATAGTTTGATAGTCTTAGGATAAACCACTAGTTAGTTGTTTTTACAGACTCCATTGTAGAGATATTGTATAGATATAGCATATTCTCTTCACTAGATGTAGACATAGATAAATAGGACACAGATTCAGACAGGAGATGGATATAAGAAATGAGCTTAGCAGATTACGGAGGCTGAGTAGTAGCTCACGCTCTCGTCACTGGATTAGTCCATAAATAAGCTCATGGTGGACCTACTCTTACATGGTAAGGCTTGATTAGAGGTTGGTTACTGAAGGCATGATTCAGAAAAGGTGTATGTCCTCACTGGCTTTCCTTCTTGCCTGCTGTGGGTTGAACATATTTTCTCTGCCATTATCCTGTTGTCCTGTTACTGTCTTAGAACCAATTTACCACGGATTAATACCCTGAAGACATAAGTCAATCTCATGGGAATAAAAGCAAAAAAAAGTATCTAATCAAACTGGTATAAGAACATTTAGAAGTAATAAATCACATATTGATAAATGATTAAATTGAGTTGCAAGATTAATTGCAATCACACATTTTGATTTGTACCTAATTTTACTGTTCAGGAAATGAAATTTAACTAAGGCACCATCTTAACCCTTAAACTGTAAAGACATTTTTATTATGCCACTTTATATATCCCAGGAATGGTACTTCTAATTCTAGGACTAAAACTACTGATTGAAAACACAACAAAATTAAAAAGAAAGTTTTAAATTTCTTTCGAGTTACCAACTGGCTTCTATTTCTAGCCATAGATCATGCAAGAACCAGTAAAAATTTCAGGGAAGACTGCATATTAACTTAGTCTGAGGGATTACAATGTTGGACTTTGAATTCAAGAAGCTTATCATTTTTTTGCTACCCTCAATTTATACTGTAAGTCTGAGTAACTGGACACTGTACTGCTTCAAGCATGACCTTCCAATAACCACCCACCTCTTCCAGCTCATTTCGGGGGCCTCTACCACGAGGGCAGGGGTATTCTGGCTTCTTACAGGGAAACCATGAATACTTTCCTTTGCTATTTCACAAGATGTTTATCTGTATTTTGTTTCCTTCTACTTCATTATTTTCACGTTTTCCTTTTATTGTCTTTCTTATGATTTTGTCAATTTTGTTTTATATTTCAAATATTTTATATCAAATTTTTGTTTTAGATGGGTTTTGAAAAGCAATTTGGCTTACATAATTTTCCACACAAACACAGAGATATATGTGTGTGGGTGTCTGTGTTTAACATGAAAAATGAGTTTATGAATTAAACTATGCAAAAATACCTTGATTTTGAAATAAAAAATTGAAGATT
>PVIC010032226.1:0-20831 GCA_004025085.1 Thryonomys swinderianus
AAAAGCTGGGACATTTCCAATCCTGTTGATCAATACATAGAATCATGGCTTTTACCATACATTTTGCAATGAAATACAGAAGTGTATCACTCCAACAGAGTCGAAACTCACAGGACTGGCCTCAGCTTACAATCTCCCTGACACATGAAGCCCTTCATTAGTGTATATGCACAACGCACTTATGCTAAATACAGTCCTGACAGTATCCTTCATCCTCACTAGAGTTTAGGAAGCGCAATCCACAGGAATAGTCAAAATGACAGTAAGATCCACATGAATCCTATCCCTAACCCTAGCCACGATTCTGAATTTAGCGAATGCCTCCATTTTGGTGGGAGTGTTACAACCCCACTAACACTAAACTTACTCCAAGCTATACTGCACACCATTCCTTGGCAAACTGATCCTGAATGCGCAAGAAAATTCACAGTGAAACAACTATCTTTCTGAATCAGAACCCTACTGAGCCTTTCAATTTAAACTCTGAAACCCACTCTAACTCCATCATACACTCTGCATATTGTTCCTCCAAACCATGTCACTTACAACACAGCTGTGTGACAAATACACTGGAATCCCTGAAACAACACTTTTTATTATGCTTTTCTGGGTTCTGACTGGTAGCCAAACGAAAGGCCAAGAGCCTGCAGCTATCTAAGGCCTCACGCACGGGACATTTCCAATCCTGGTGATCAACACAAAATATCGTAGCTGTTTCCATATATTTCGCAGTGAAATACAGGAGTGTATTAGTGCAGGAGAGTCACAATTCCAAAGCCTTGGCCCTCTGTCAACAATCTCCCTGACATATGAAGCCATATATTATGGTATATGCACAATGCACTAAGGCTAACTCCAATCCTGACTGTACCTTTCCTCCTCGATATAGTTTAGAAGCCCAATGCACAAGAATAGTCAACATGACAGTATCATTCTCGCAAATCCTAACACTAACCCTAGCCAAGATGCTGAATTTAGCAAATGTCACCATTCTGGAGGTACAGGCACAACCCCAGTAGCTGTCAAATTACTCCGTGCTATACTGCTCACCATTACTTGGCAAAGTGATGCTGAATACGCAAGAAAATCCACAGTGAAACCATCTCGATCTGAAACTGAACCCTACCAGCCTTTCAATCTTAAACTCTTAATCCCACACTACCTAAATCATAAAGTCTGCACACTCTGACTCTGAACCGTGACCCTGAATAGACAACTGCATGTCCAATCCAATGGAATTGATAAAGCAAAACTTTTAGTTTTGTTTGCCTGGATTCTAACTGGTAGGTTCAACAAAGGGCAAGAGCCAGCATGTCCCAGACGCCTAAAACCGGGGATATTTCCAAAACTTTTGATCAAGACATACAATCATTGCCGTTACCATATATTTTGCAGTGAAATAGAGAAGTGTATCACTCCAAGAGAGTCACAACTCCCAGGCCTTGGCCTCAGCCCACAGTCACCGTGACATATGAAGCAGTATATTAGGGTATATACACAACACACTAAAGGTAACTCCAATCCTTACAGTACCCTTCATCCTCACTAGAGTTTGGGAAGCACAATACAAGGGTATAGTCACAATGACAGTATCATTCTCACGAATCCTAACCCAAACCGTTACCACCATGCTGAATTTAGCAAATACCTCCTTTCTGGAGGGAGAGGCACAACCACCCTAGCTCTAAACTTACTCTGAGCTATACTCCTCACCATTCCTTGGCATACTGATACTGAACACACGAGAAAATCAACAGTGAAACCACTCTCGATTTGAAATTGAAAACTACCCAGCCTTTCAATCTAAATCTCTATACACCACTCTCCTTAAATCATACACTCTGCATGATCTTCCTCCGAACTGTGACCCTGAGAAGAGAACTGCATGATAAATACCCTAGAATCTCCAACATAAGATTTTAGTTTTGCTTTTCTGGAATGTGACTGGTAGCATTACTGAACAGCAAGAGCCTGGAGGGACCTGAGGCTTAAACCAGGGACATTTCCAAACCTGTTGATAAAGATATAGAATTGTGGCTGTTACCAAATATTTTCCAGTGAAATACAGAAATATATCACTCCAACAGAGTCTCAACTTCCAGGGCTTGGACTCAGACCACAATCAGCCTGACACATGAAGCCCTATATTAGGGTACATGAACAACACACTAATGTTAACTCCAATCCAGGCATTACCCTTCCTCCTCACTAGAGTTTGGGAAGTACAATCCACAGGAATACTCAAAATGACAGTATCATTCTCGCGAATCCTCACCATAATGCTAGCCACCATGCTGAATTTAGCAAATGCCTGCATTTGGGAGTGAGGGGCACAACCCCACTAGGTCCAAACTTACTCTGAGCTATACTCTTCACCATTCCTTCGCAAACTGATACTGAATATGCAAGAAAATGCACAGTGAACGCAATCTGGATATGTATCTGAACCCTACCCAGAGTTTCATTCTTAATCTCTTAACCCCACTGTACTTAAATTATAGATTCTGCATATTCTTGGTCGATCCCTGACCCTGAAAAGACAACTGCATGACAAATACACTGGAATCGTGTAAAAAACACTTTAGTTTTGTTTTTCTGGATTCTGAGTGGTAGCCTAACCAAAGGGCAAGAGAGTTCAGGTACCTTAGGCTTAATACTCGGCATATATCCAAACATGTTGATCAAAACATAGATTTCTGGCAGTTACCATATATTTTGCAGTGAAATTCAAATGTGTATAATTCCAAGATAGTCACAACTCCCAGGCCTTGGCCTCAGCCCACAATGTCCCTGATACTTGATTCCTTATATAAGCATGTATGCACAATGCACTAATTCTAACTCCAATCCTGACTGTACCTTTCATCCTCATTATACTTTGTGAAGCCCAATCCAAAGGATTAGTCAAAATGAGAGTATCATGCTCGGGAATCCTACCCCAACCCTGGCCACCATGCAGATATTAGCACATGCCTCCATTCTTGAGGTAGAGGCAGAACTGCACTAGCTATCAACTTTCTCCAAGGCATACTCCTCTCCATTCCTTGGCAAACTTATGCTGAATACGCAAGAAAATATATAGTGAAATAACACTCGAACTGAATCTAAACCATACCCATCCTTTCAATCCTAATCTCGGAACCCCACTGCACCTAGATCATAAGCTGCCAATTCTTCCCCTGAACCATGTCCCTGACAAGACAAGTGCATGACAAATACACTGTAATTGACAAAAGAACACTTTAGGTTTTGTTTTTCTGGTTTCAGACTGGTAGCCTAACCAAAGGGCTACAGCCTGCAGCTACCTGACGCCTGAATCCCTTATTATTTCCGATGCTGTTGATGAAAACATAGAATCGTGACTGTTACCATATATTATGCAGTGAAATACAGATGTGTATCACTTCAACCGTGTCACAACTCACAGGCATTGTCCTCAGTCCACAATCACCCTGCCACATGAAGCCCTGTTATATGGTATATGTAAAATGCACTAATGCTAAGCCCAATCCTGACAGTACCCTTCATACTCACTATAGTTGGGGAAGCCCAATCCGGAAGAAGAGGCAGAATAACAGTATCACACTTGCGAATCCTAACCCTAAGCCTTGCCACCAAGATGAATTTAGCAAATCCATCCATTCTGGAAGGAGAAGCACACCCCAACTAGCTCACAACTTCCTCTGATCTATACTCCTCCCCATGCCTAGGCATAATGATGCTGAATACACAAGAATATCACAGTGAAACCACTCTTGATCTGAATCAGAGCCCTACCCAGCCTTTGAATCTTAATCTCTTAACCCCACTCTACCTAGATCATACACTGTCTATATTCTTCCTCCGAAACGTGACCCTGACAAGACAAGCACATGACAAATACACTGGAATCAAGAAAACCACACTTTTACATTTTTTTTTCTAGATTCTGACTGAAAGACTAACCAAATTCAAGAGCCTCTACGTACCTGAGGCTTAACAACTGGGGCACTTCCAAACCTGTTGATCAATACATAGAATCGTGGCTGTTGCCATATATTTTGCAGTGAAATACAGAAGAGTTTCACTCCAACAGAGAAAAAAACCCCCAGGAATGGCCTCAGCCCACAATCTCCCTGACACATGAAGCCCTACATTAGTGTATATGCACAACGCACTTATGCTAACTCCAGTCCTGACAGTATCCTTCATCCTCACTAGAGTTTAGGAAGCCCAATCCACAGGAATAGTCAAAATGACAGTAAGATTCACATGAATCCTACCCCTAACCCTAGCCACGATTCTGAATTTAGCGAATGCCTCCATTTTGGTGGGAGTGTTACAACCCCACTAACTCTAAACTTACTCCTAGCTATACTGCTCAGTATTCCTTTGCAAAATGATCCTGAATGCGCAAGAAAATCCACAGTGAAACCACTATCTTCTGAATCAGAACCCTACCGAGCCTTGCAATCTTAATCTCTGAACCCGACTCTACCTCCATCATACACTCTGCATATTGTTATTCCAAAACATGTCACTGACAAGACAACTGTATAACAAATACACTGGAATCCCCAAAACAACACATTTTATTTTGCTTTTCTGGGTTCTGGCTGGTAGCCTAACGAAAGGCCAAGAGCCTGCAGCTACATGAGGCCTAAGGCACGGGACATTTCCAATCCTGTTGATCAACGCAAAAAATTGTGGCCGTTTCCATATATTTTGCAACAACATACAGAAGTGTATTATTCCAACAGAGTCACAAGGCCTTGGCCCGCTGCCAACAATCTACTTGACACATGAAGCCATATATTATGGTATATGCACAATACACTAAGGCTAACTCCAATCCTGACAGTACCCGTCCTCCTCGCTATAGTTTGGGAAGCCCAATCCACAGGAATACTCAAAATGACAGTATCATTCTCACGAATTCTAACACAAACCCTAGAAAAGATGCTGAATTCAGCAAATGTCACCGTGCTGGAGGGAGACGCACAAGCACAGTAGTTGTCAAATTACTCCGTGCTATACTGCTCACCATTCCTTGGCAAAGTGATACTGAATACGCAAGAAAATCCACAGTGAAACCATCGCGATCGGAATCTGAACCCGACACAGCCTTTCTACCTTAAACTCTTAACCCCACACTACCTAAATCATACACTCTGCATACTCTGACTCAGAACCGTGACCCTGACAAGACAACTGCATGACCAATCCACTGGAAATGATACAGCAAAACTATGACTTTTGTTTTCCTGGATTCTAAATGGTAGGCTAACCACAGGGCAAGAGCCTGCAAGTCCCTGGGGCCTAAAACCGTGGACATTTCCAAACCTTTTGATCAAGACATAAAATCGTGGCTGTTACCATATATTGTGCAGTGAACTAGAGAAGTGTATCTCTCGAAGAGAGTCACAAATCCCAGGCCTTGTCCTCAGCCCACAGTCACCGTGACACATGAAGCAGTATATGAGGGTATATTCACAACACACTAAAGGTAACTCCAATCCTGACAGTACCCTTCATCCTCACTATAGTTTGGGAAGCCCAGTACACAGCAATAGTCACAACGATAGTATCATTCTCACGAATCCTAAACCAAACCGTCATCACCATGCTGAATTTAGCAAATACCTCCATTCTAGAGGGAGAAGAACAACAACACTAGCTCTAAACTTACTCTGAGCTATACTCCTCACCATTCCTTGGCATACTGATCCTGAGTACACAAGAAAATCAACAGTGAAACCACTGTCGATCTGAAAGTGAAAACTACCCAGCCTTTCAATCTTAATCTCTAAACATAACTCTCCGTAAATCATACACTCTGCATATTCTTCCGAACTGTGACCCTGAGAAGAAAACGGCATGATAAGTACACTAGAATCACCCAAACAAGATTTTAGTATTGTTTTTCTGGAATCTGACTGGTAGCGTAACTAAAGGGCAAGAGCCTGCAGGGACCTGACGATTGAAACCAGGGATATTTCCAAACCTGTCAATCAAGACATAGAATTGTGGCTGTTACCAAATATTTTGCAGTGAAATAGAGAAATGTATCACTCCACCAGAGTCACAACTTTCAGGCCTTGGACTCAGACCACAGTCTGCCTGACACATGAAGCCCTATATAAGGGTGCATGAACAAGGCACGAATGTTAACTCCAATACAGACATTACCCTTCCTCCTCACTAGAGTTTGGGAAGCACAATCCACAGGAATACTCAAAATGACAGTATCATTCTCGCGAATCCTCACCATAATGCTAGCCACTGTGCTGAATTTAGCAAAGGCCTCCATTTGGGAGTGAGAGGCACAACCCCACTAGCTCCAAACTTATTCTGAGCTATACTCTTCACCATTCCTTCACAAACTGATACAGAATATGCAAGAAAATGCACAGTGAAACCACTCTGGATCTGAATCTGAACACTACACAGACTTCCATTCTTAATCTGTTAACTCCACTCAACTTAAAATATAGATTCTGCATATTCTTACTCGATCCGTGACCCTGAAAAGACAACTGCACGACAAATACACTGGAATCGTGAAAAATCACATTTGGTTACGTTTTTCTGTATTCTGACGGGTAGCCTTACCAAAGGGCAAGAGACTGCAGGTACCTGAGGCTTTACACTAGTGTATTTCCAAACATGTTGATCAAAACATAGAATTGTGGCTGCTACCATATATTTTGCAGTGAAATTCAGAAGTGTATCATTCCAACAGAGTCACAACTCCCAGGCCTTGGCCTCAGCCCACAATGTCCCTGATACTTGATTCCCTATATAAGGGTATATGCACAACGCACTAATTGTAACTCCAATCCTGACTGTACCCTTCATCCTCATTATACTTTGTGAAGCCCAATCCATAGGATTAGTCAAAATGAGAGTATCATGCTCACGAATCCTAAAACTACCCCTAGCCACCATGCTGAATTTTGGAAATGCCTCCATTCTGGAGGGAGAGGCACAGCCCCACTAGCTCTCAACTTACTCCAAGGCATACTCCTCACCATTCCTTGGCAAACTTATGGTGAATACGCAAGAAAATATATAGTGAAACAACTCTCGAACTGAATGTAAACTCTACCCAGCCTTTCAATCCTAATCTCAGAACCCCACCGCACCTAGATCATACACTCTGCCAACTCTTCCTCTGAACCATGTCCCTGACAAGACAAGTGCATGACAAATACATTGTAATTGACAAAACAACACTTTAGGTTTTGTTTTTCTGGATTCTGACTGGTAGCATAACCAAAGGGCTAGAGCCTGCAGCTACCTGACGCCTAAATCTCTTATCATTTCTGATCCTGTTGATCAAAACATAGAATCGTGCTGTTACCATAGATTTTGCAGTGAAATACAGATGTGTATCACTTCAACAGTGTCACAACTCCCAGATCTTGTCCTCAGTCCACAATCACCCTGACACGTGAAGCCCTATAATATGTTATATGTAAAATTCACTAATGCTAAGCCCAATCCAGACAGTACACTTCATCCTCCACATCCTTCCACATCCTATAGTTGTGGAAGCCCAATCCGCAAGAAGAGTCAGAATGACAGTATCACACTCGCGAATCCTAAACCAAAGGCTTGCCACAAAGCTGAATTTAGCAAATGCCTCCATTCTGGAACGAGAGGAACACCCAAACTAGCTCACAACTTACTCTGAGCTATACTCCTCCCCATTCCTAGGCAAAATGATGCTGAATATGCAAGAAAATCCACAATGAAACCACTCTCGATCTGAATCAGAGCCCCACCCAGCCTTTGAATCTTAATCTCTTAACCCCACTCTACCTAGATCATACACTGTCTATATTCTTCCTCCGAAACGTGACCCTGACAAGACAAGCACATGACAAAAACACTGGAATCAAGAAAACCACACTTTTACATTTTTTTTTCTAGATTCTGACTGATAGACTAACCAAATTCAAGAGCCTGTACGTACCTGAGGCTTAACAGCTCGGACATTTCCAAACCTCTTGATCAATACATAGAATCATGGCTGTTACCAAATATTTTGCAGTGAAATACAGAAGAGTATCACTCCAACAGAGTCAAAACCCCCAGGCCTGGCCTCAGCCCACAATCTCCCTGACACATGAAGCCCTACATTAGTGTATATGTACAATGCACTTATGCTAACTCCAGTCCTGACAGTATCCTTCATCCTCACTAGAGTTTAGGAAGCCCAATCCACAGGAACAGTCAACATGACAGTAAGATTCACATGAATCCTTCCCCTAACCCTAGCCACGATTCTGAATTTAGCGAATGCCTCCATTTTGGTGGGAGTGTTACAACCCCACTAACTCTAAACTTACTCCTAGCTATACTGCTCAGTATTCCTTTGCAAACTGATCCTGAATGCAGAACAAAATCCACAGTGAAACCACTATCTTCTGAATCATAACCCTACCGAGCCTTGCAATCTTAATCTCTGAACCCGACTCTACCTCCTTCATACACTCTGCATATTGTTAGTCCAAACCATGTCACTGAAAAGACAACTGTATGACAAATACACTGGAATCCCCAAAACAACACTTTTTATTTTGCTTTTCTGGGTTCTGGCTGGTAGCCTAACGAAAGGCCAAGAGCCTGCAGCTACATGAGGCCTAAGGCACGGGACATTTCCAATCCTGGTGATCAACGCCAAAAATCGTGGGCCTTTCCATATATTTTGCAATAAAACACAGAACTGTATTATTCCAACAGAGTCACAAGGACTTGGCCCGCTGCCAACAATCTCCCTGACACATGAAGCCATATATTATGGTATATGGACAATGCACTAAGGCTAACTCCAATCCTGACAGTACCCTTGCTCCTTGCTATGGTTTGGGAAGCCCAATCCACAGGAATAGTCTAATTGACAGTATCTTTCGCGCGAATCCTAACACGAACCCTAGCCAAGATGCTGAATTTAGCAAATGTCACCGTTCTGGAGGAAGAGGCACAAGCCCAGTAGCTGTTAAATTGCTCCGTGCTATAATGCTCACCATTCCTTGGCAAAGTGATGCTGAATACGCAAGAAATTCACAGTGAAAACATCTCGATCTGAATCTGAACCCGACCCAGCCTTTCTATCTTAATCTCTTAAGCGCACACTACCTAAATCATACACTCTGCATACTGTGACTGTAAACCGTGACCCTGACAAGACAACTGCATGCCCAATGCACTGGAAATGATACAGCAAAACTATTAGTTTTGTTTTCCTAGATTCTAACTGGTAGGCTCACCACAGGGCAAGAGCCTGCATGCCCCTGAGGCCTAAAACCATGGACATTTCCAAACCTTTTGATCAAGACATAAAATCGAGGCTGTTACTATATATTGTGCAGTGAAATAGAGAAGTGTATCACTCCAAGAGAGTCACAACTCCCAGGCCTTGTCCTCAGCCAACAGTCACCGTGACACAAGAAGCAGTATATTAGGGTATATTCACAACACACTAAAGGTAACTCCAATCCTGTTAGTACCCTTCATCCTTACTATAGTTTGGGAAGCACAGTACACAGCAAGAATCACAACGACAGTATCATTCTCACCAATCCTAACCCCAACCGTCATCACCATACTGAATTTAGCAAATACCTCCATTCTAGAGGGAGAAGAACAACCACACTAGCTCTAAACTTACTCTGAGCTATACTCCTCACCATTCCTTGGCATACTGATCCTGAGTACACAAGAAAATCAACAGTGAAACCACTGTCGATCTGAAAGTGAAAACTACCCAGCCTTTCAAACTTAACCTCTAAACACCACCCTCCATAAATTATACACTCTGCATATTCTTCCTCCGAACTCTGACCCTGAGAAGAAAACTGCATGAAAAGTACACTAGATCACCCAAACAAGATTTTAGTATTGTTTTTCTGGAATCTGACTGGTAGCGTAACTAAAGGGCAAGAGCCTGCAGGAACCTGACGCTTGAAACCAGGGACATTTCCAAACCTGTCAATGAAGACATAGAATTGTGGCTGTTACCAAATATTTTGCAGGGAAATAGAGAAATGTATCACTCCACCAGAGTCACAACTTTCAGGCCTTGGACTCAGAACACTGTCTGCCTGACACATGAAGCCCTATATTAATGTACATGAACAACGCACTAATGTTAACTCCAATCCAGACATTACCCTTCCTCCTCACTAGAGTTTGGGAAGCACAATCCACAGGAATACTCAAAATGACAGTATCATTCTCAGAAATCCTCAACATAATGCTAGCCACTGTGCTGAATTTAGCAAAGGCCTCCATTTGGGAGTGAGAGGCACAACCCCACTACCTCCAAACTTATTCTGAGCTATACTCTTCACCATTCCTTCGCAAACTGATACTGAATATGCAAGAAAATGCACAGTGAAACCACTCTGGATCTGAATCTGAACCCTACCCAGAGTTTCATTCTTAATCTCTTATTTCCACTCTACTTAAATTATAGATTCTGCATATTCTTACTCAATCTGTGACCGTGACAAGATAACTGCATGACAAATACACTGGAATCGTGAAAAAACACTTTTACTTATGTTTTTCTGGATTCTGACTGGTAGCCTAACCAAAGGGCAAGAGACTGCAGGGACCTGAGGCTAAACACTCGGGATATTTCCAAACATGTTACTCAAAACATAGAATTGTGGCGGTTACCATATATTTTGCAGTGAAATTCAGAAGTGTGTCATTCCAAAAGAGTCACAACTCCCAGGCCTTGGCCTCAGCCCTACAATGTCCCTGATACTTGATTCCCTATACAAGGGTATATGCACAACGCACTAATTGTAACTCCAAACATGACTGTACCCTTCATCCTCATTATACTTTGTGAAGCCCAATCCACAGGATTATTCAAAATGAGAGTATCATGCTCGCGAATCCTAACCCTACCCGTAGCCACCATGCTGAATTTAGGAAATGCCTTCATTCTGGAGGGAGAGGCACAGCCCCACTAGCTCTCAACTTACTCCGAGGCATACTCCTCACCATTCCTTGGCAAACTTATGGTGAATACGCAAGAAAATATATAGTGAAACAACTCTCAAACTGAATCTAAACTCTACCCAGCTTTCAATCCTAATCTCGGAACCCCACTGCACCTAGATAATACACTCTGCCAATTCGTCCTCTGAACCATGTCCCTGACAAGACAAGTGCATGACAAATACACTGTAATTGACAAAACAGCACTTTAGGTTTTGTTTTTCTGGATTCTGACTGGTAGCCTAACCAAAGGGCTAGAGACTGCAGCTACCTGATGCCTAAATCCCTTATCATTTCCTATCCTGGTGATCAAAACATAGAATCGTTTCTGTTACCATATATTTTGCAGTGAAATACAGATATGTATCACTTCAACCGTGTCACAACTCCCAGGCCTTGTCCTCAGTCTACAATCACCCTGACACATGAAGCCCTATAATATGGTATATGTAAAATGCACTAATGCTAAGCCCAATCCTGACAGTACCCTTCATCCTCACTATAGTTGTGGAAGCCCAATCCGCAAGAAGAGTCAGAATGACAGTATCACTCTCGCGAATCCTAACCCTAAGCCTTGCCACCAAGCTGAATTTAGCAAATGCCTCCATTCTGGAACAAGAGGCACACCCCGACTAGCTCACAACTTATTCGGGGCTATACTCCTCCCCATGTCTAGGCAAAATAATGCTGAATACGCAAGAAAATCCACAGTGAAACCACTCTCGATCTGAATCAGAGCCCTACCCTGCCTTTGAATCTTAATCTCTTAACCCCACTCTACCTAGATCATACACTTTCTATATTCTTCCTCTGAAACGTGACCCTGACAAGACAAGCACATGACAAAAACTAGGACTATGGGTCCCATTTGACCCTGCTATACCCCTGCTAGGAATATACCCAAAAGAATTTAAAAACTCACATTGGAAAGACAGGTGTACACGCTTGTTCATAGCAGCTCAGTTCGTGAAAGCTCAGTCTTGGAAACAACCCAAATGTCCATCAACTGGAGAGTGGATAAAGAAGATGTGGTTTTCTTACAAAATGCAGTATTACTCTGCCATAAAGAATGACAATATCGATCCATTTGGGTGCAAATGGAGACATCTGGAGAATATACTAATAAGTGAAATCAATAGATCACAGATAGATAATTTCTGGATCTTCACTTTGGCATGAACACGTGTAGATGCAAATGAGTTCTAGAAAATAGGACAGCGTTTATAGAGTGGAATATTTCTATAGGAAACTTGGTGTTTGAATATGATGAGGGGAAGGAATAAATATGATACAGAAAGAAAATAAAAGGGAATGTATAAATGGGAGAGGAGGGGGGAGTGCGTAGGGATATGGGTAAAAATGAGAATTAACTTGTGGCATATACTGGTACAAATTTCCCAATGTTATATGTGATTTTGAGATGTATATAAGTTGTACCAATAAAGGATTCAATTAAAAAAAAAGAAAACGGCACTTTTAGTTTTTTTTTCTAGATTCTGACTGATAGACTAACCAAATTCAAGAGCCTCTGCGTACCTGAGGCTTAACAGCTGGGACATTTCCAAACCTGTTGATCAATACATAGAATTGTGGCTGTTACCATATATTTTGCAGTGAAATACAGAAGTGTATCACTCCAACAGAGTCAAACCCCAGGCCTGGCCTCAGCACACAATCTCCCTGACACATGAAGCCCTACATTAGTGTATATGCACAACGCACTTATGCTAACTCCAGTACTGACAGTATCCTTCATCCTCACTAGAGTTTAGAAAGCCCAATCCACAGGAATAGTCAACATGACAGTAAGATTCACATGAATCCTACCCCTAACCCTAGCCACGATTCTGAATTTAGCCAATGCCTCGATTTTGGTGGGAGTGTTACAACCCCACTAACTCTAAACATACTCCTAGCTATACTGCTCAGTATTCCTTTGCAAACTGATCCTGAATGTGCAAGAAATCCACAGTGAAACCATTATCTTCTGAATCAGAACCCTACCAAGCCTTGCAATCTTAATCTCTGAACCCGACTCTACCTCCATCATACACTCTGCATATTGTTACTCCAAGCCATGTCACTGACAAGACAACTGTATGACAAATACACTGGAATCCCCAAAACAACACTTTTTATTTTGCTTTTCTGGGTTCTGGCTTGTAGCCTAATGAAAGGCCAAGAGTCTGCAGCTACATGAGGCCTATCGCAAGGGACATTTCCAATCCTGTTGACCAAAGCAAAATATCGTGGCTGTTTCCATATATTTTGCAATGAAATACAGAACTGTATTATTCCAACAGAGTCACAAGAACTTGGCCCGCTGCCGACAATCTCCCTGACACAAGAAGCCATATATTATGGTATATGCACAATGCACTAAGGCTAACTCCAATCCTGACATTACCCTTACTCCTCGCTATAGAGTGGGAAGCCCAATCCAAAGGAATAGTCAAATTGACAGTATCCTTCTCACGAATCCTAACACCAACCCTAGCCAAGATGCTGAATTCAGCAAATGTCACCATTCTGGAGGAAGACGCACAAGGCCAGTAGCTGTCAAAGTACTACGTGCTATACTGCTCACCATTCCTTGGCAAAGTGAGGCTGAATATGCAAGAAAAATCCACAGTGAAACCATCTCGATTTGAAACTGAACACTACCCAGACATTCAATCTTAATCTCTTAATCCCACACTACCTAAATCATACACTCTGCATACTCTGACTCTGAACCGTGACCCTGACAAGAAAACTGCATGCCCAATCCACTGGAAAAGATACAGCAAAACTATGACTTTTGTTTTCCTGGATTCTAACTGGTAGGCTCACCACTGGGCAAGAGCCTGCATGTCCCTGAGGCCTAAAACCGTGGACATTTCCAAACCTTTTGATCAAGACATAAAATCGTGGCTGTTACCATATATTGTGCAGTGAAATAGAGAAGTGTATCACTCCAAGAGAGTCACAACTCCCAGGCCTTGTCCTCAGCCCACAGTCACCGTGACACATGAAGCAGTATATTAGGGTATATTCACAACACACTAAAGGTAACTCCAATCCTGACAGTACCCTTCATCCTTACTATAGTTTGGGAAGCCCAATACACAGCAGTAGTCACAATGACAGTATCATTCTCATGAATCCTAAACCAAACCGTCATCACCATGCTGAATTTAGCAAATACCTCCATTCTAGAGGGAGAAGAACAACCACACTAGCTCTAAACTTACTCTGAGCTATACTACTCAGCATTCCGTCGCATACTGATCCTGAATACACAAGAAAATCAACAGTGAAACCACTGTCGATCTGACAGTGAGAACTACCCAGCCTTTCAATCTTAACCTCTAAACACCACCCTCCGTAAATTATACACTCTGCATATTCTTCCTCCGAACTCTGACCCTGAGAAGAAAACTGCATGATAAGTACACTAGAATCACCCAAACAAGATTTTAGTATTGTTTTTCTGGAATCTGACTGGTAGCGTAACTAAAGGGCAAGAGCCTGCAGGGACTTGAGGTTTAAAACCAGGGACATTTCCAAACCGGTAAATCAAGACATAGAATTGTGGCTGTTACCAAATATTTTGCAGTGAAATAGAGAAATGTATCACTCCACCAGAGTCACAACTTTCAGGCCTTGGACTCAGACCACTGTCTGCCAGACACATGAGCCCTATATTAGGATAAATGAACAAGGCACTAATGTTAACTCCAATCCAGACATTACCCTTTCTCCTCACTAGAGTTTGGGAAGGACAATCCACAGGAATACTCAAAATGACAGTATCATTCTCGTGAATCCTAACCATAACGCTAGCCTCTGTGCTGAAATTAGCAAATGCCTCAATTAGGGAGTGAGAGGCACAACCTCATTAGCTCCAAACTTACTCTGAGCTATACTCTTCACCATTCCTTTGCAAACTGATAGTGAATATGCAGGAAAATGAACAGTGAAACCACTCTGGATCTGAAGCTGAACCCTACCCAAAGGTTCATTTTTAATCTCTTAACTCCACTCTACTTAAATTATAGATTCTGCATATTCTTACTCGATCCATGACACTGACAAGACAACTGCATGACAAATACACTAGAATCGTGAAAAAACACGTTTAGTTATGTTTTTCTGGATTGTGACTGGTAGCCTAACCAAAGGGCAAGAGTCTGCAGGTACCTGAGGCTTAACACTGCTGTATTTCCAAACATGTTGATCCAAACATAGAATTGTGGCTGTTACCATATATGTTGCAGTGAAATTCAGAAGTGTATCATTCCAACAGAGTCACAACTCCCAGGCCTTGGCCTCAGCTCACAATCTCCCTGATACTTGATTTGCTTTATAAGGGTATATGCACAATGCACTAATTTTAACTCCAATCCTGACTGTACCTTCATCCTCATTATAATTTGTGAAGCCCAATCCACAGGTATAGTCAAAATGAGAGTATGATGCTCACGAATCCTAACCCTAACCCTAGCCACCATGCTGAATTTAGCAAATGCCGCCATTCTGGAGGGAGAGGCACAGCCTCACTAGCTCTCAACTTACTCCTAGTCATACTCCTCACCATTCCGTGGCAAACTTATGCTGAATACACAAGAAAATATATAGTGAAACAACTCTCGAACGGAATCTAAACTCTACCCAGCCTTTTGATCCTAATCTCAGAACCCCACCTCACCTAGATCATAAACTATGCCAATTCTTCATCTGAACCATGTCCCTGACAAGACAAGTGCATGACAAATACACTGTAATTGACAAAACAACACTTTAGGTTTTGTTTTTCTGGATTCTGACTGGTAGCCTAACCAAAGGGCTAGGGCCTGCAGCTACCTGATGCTTAAATTCCTTATCATTTCAGATCCTGGTGATCAAAACATAGAATCGTGGTTGTTTCCATATATTTTGCAGTGAAATACAGATGTGTATCACTTCAACTGTGTCACAACTCCCAGGCCTTGTCCTCAGTCTACAATCACCCTGACACATGAAGAACTATAATATGGTATATGTACAATGCACTAATGCTAAGCCCAATCCTGACAGTACCCTTCATCCTCACTATAGTTGGGGAAGCCCAAACCACAAAAAGATTCAGAATGAGAGTATCACTCTCGCAAATCCTAACCCTAAGCCTTGCCACCAAGCTGAATTTAGCAAATGCCTCCATTCTGGAAAGAGACACACCCTGACTAGCTCACAACTTACTCTGAGCTATACTCACCCCCATTCCTAGGAAAAATGATGCTGAATACGCAAGAAAATCCACAGTGAAACCACTCTCGATCTAAATCAGAGCCCTACCCAGCCTTTGAATCTTAATCACTTAACCCCACTCTACCTAGATCATACACTTTCTATATTCTTCCTCCAAAACGTGACCCTGACAAGACAAGCACATAACAAATACAGTGGAATCAAGAAAAAGAAATTTTACTTTTTTTCTAGATTCTGACTGATAGACTAACCAAATTCAAGAGCCTGTACGTACCTGAGGCTTAACAGCTGGGACATTTCCAAACCTGTTGATCAATACATAGAATCATGGTTGTTACCATATATTTTGCAGTGAAGTACAGAAGTGTATCACTCCAACAGAGTCAAAACTCCCAGGCCTGGCCTCAGCCCACAATCTCCCTGACACATGAAGCACTACATTAGTGTATATGCACAACGCACTTATGCTAACTCCAATGCTGACAGTATCCTTCATCCTCACTAGAGTTTAGGAAGCCCAATCCACAGGAATAGTCAACATTACAGTAAGATTCACATGAATCCTACCCCTAACCCTAGCCATGATTCTGAATTTAGCGAATGCCTTAATTTGGTGGGAGTGTTAGAAATCCACTTACTCTAAACTTACTCCTAGCTATACTGCTCAGTATTCCTTTGCAAACTGATCCTGAATGCGTAAGAAAATCCATAGTGAAACCACTATCTTCTGAATGGGAACCCTACTGAGCCTTGCAATCTTAATCTCTGAACCCGACACTACCTCCATCATACACTCTGCATATTGTTACTCCAAACCATGTCACTGACAAGACCACTGTATGACAAATACACTGGAATCCCCAAAACAACACTTTTTATTTTGCTTTTCTGGGTTCTGGCTGGTAGCCTAATGAAAGGCCAAGAGCCTCCAGCTACATGAGGCCTAAGGCACGGGACATTTCCAGTCCTGGTGATCAACGCAAAAGATCGTGGCCATTTCCATATATTTTGCAATGAAATACAGAAGTGTATTATTCCAACAGAGTCACAAGGCCTTGACCCGCTGCCAACAATCTCCCTGACACATGAAGCCATATATTATGGTATATGC
Organism: Thryonomys swinderianus; assembly: GCA_004025085.1. Lineage (NCBI taxonomy): Eukaryota > Metazoa > Chordata > Mammalia > Rodentia > Thryonomyidae > Thryonomys > Thryonomys swinderianus. The sequence goes on from PVIC010032226.1 coordinate 17,339, forward strand.
ACAATGCACTAAGGCTAACACCAATCCTGACAGTACCCATCCTCCTCGCTATAGTTTGGGAAGCCCAATACACAGGAATAGTCAAAATTACAGTATCTTTCTCGCGAATCCTAACACGAACCCTAGCCAAGATGCTGAATTTAGCAAATGTCACCGTTCTGGAGGGAGACGCAAAAGCCCAGTAGCTGTCAAATTACTCTGTGCTATACTGCTCACCATTCCTTGGCAAAGTGATGCTGAATACGCAAGAAAATCCACAGTGAAACCATCTCGATCTGAATCTGAACCCTACTCAGCCTTTCCATCTTAATCTCTTAATCCCACACTACCTAAATCATACACTCTGCATACTGTGACTCTGAACCATGACCCTGACAAGACAACTGCATGCCCAATCCACTGGAAAAGATACAGCAAAACTATTAGTTTTGTTTTCCTGGATTCTAACTGGTAGTCTCACCACAGGGCAAGAGCCTGCATGTCCCTGAAACCTAAAACCATGGACATTTCCGAACCTTTTGATCAAGACATAAAATCGTGGCTGTTACCATATATGGTGCAGTGAAATAGAGAAGTGTATCACTCCAAGAGAGTCACAACTCCTAGGCCTTGGCCTCAGCCCACAGGCACCGTGACACATGAAGCAGTATATTAGGGTATATTCACAACACACTAAATGTAACTCCAATCCTGACAGTACCCTTCAACCTCACTATAGTTTGGGAATCCCAGTACACAGCAATAGCCACAACGACAGTATCATTCTCACGAATCCTAACCCAAACCGTCATCACCATGCTGAATTTAGCAAATACCTCCATTCTAGAGGGAGAAGAACAACCACACTAGCTCTAAACTTACTCTGAGCTATACTCCTCACTATTCCTTGACATACTGATCCTGAGTACACAAGAAAATCAACAGTGAAACCACTGTCGATCTGAAAGTGAAAACTACCCAGCCTTTCACTCTTAATCTCTAAACACCACTCTCCAGAAATCATACACTCTGCATATACTTCCTCCGAACTGTGACCCTGAGAAAAAAACTGCATGATAAGTACACTACAATCACCCAAACAAGATTTTAGTATTGTTTTTCTGGAATCTGACTTGTAGTGTAACTAAAGGGCAAGAGCCTGCAGGGACCTGACGATTGAAACCAGGGACATTTCCAAACCTGTCAATCAAGACATTGAATTGTGGCAGTTACCAAATATTTTGCAGGGAAATAGAGAAATGTATCACTCCACCAGAGTCACAACTTTCAGGCCTTGGACTCAGACCACAATCTGCCTGACACATGAAGCCCTATATTCGGGTACATGAACAAGGCACGAATGTTAACTCCAATCCAGACATTACCCTTCCTCCTCACTAGAGTTTGGGAAGCACAATCCACAGGAATACTCAAAATGACAGTATCATTCTCGCGAATCCTCACCATAATGCTAGCCACTGTGCTGAATTTAGCAAAGGCCTCCATTTGGGAGTGAGAGGCACAACCCCACTAGCTCCAAACTTACTCTGAGCTATACTCTTTACCATTCCTTCGCAAACTGATACTGAATATGGAAGAAAATACACAGTAAAACCACTCTGGTTCTGAATCTGAACCCTACCCAGAGTTTCATTCTTAATCTCTTAACTCCACTCTAATTAAATTATAGATTCTGCATATTCTTACTCGATCCGTGACCCTGACAAGACAACTGCATGACAAATACACTAAAATCGTGAAAAAACACTTTTACTTATGTTTTTCTGGATTCTGACTGGTAGCCTAACCAAAGGGCAAAAGACTGCAGGGACCTGAGGCTTAACACTCGGGATATTTCCAAACATGTTGATCAAAACATAGAATTGTGGCTGTTACCATATATTTTGCAGTGGAATTCAGAGGTGTATCACTCCAACAGAATCACAACTCCCAGGCCTTGTCCTCAGTCCACAATCACCCTGACACATGGAGCCCTATAATATGGTATATGTAAAATTCACTAATGCTAAGCCCAATCCTGACAGTACCCTTCATCCTCACTATAGTTGGGGAAGCCCAAACCGCAAGAAGAGTCAGAATGACAGTATCACACTCGCGAATCCTAACCCTAAGCCTTGCCACCAAGCTGAATTTAGCAAATGCCTCCATTCTGGAACGAGAGGCACACCCCGACTAGCTCACAACTTCCTCTGAGCTATACTCCTCCCCATGCCTAGGCCAAATGATGTTGAATATGCAAGAAAATCCACAGTGAAACCACTCTCGATCTGAATCAGAGCCCTACCCAGCCTTTGAATCTTAATCTCTTAACCCCACTCTACCTAGATCATACACTTTCTATATTCTTCCTCCGAAACGTGACCCTGACAAGACAAGCACATGACAAATACACTGGAATCAAGAAAACCACACTTGTACTTTTTTTTCTAGATTCTGACTGATAGACTAACCAAATTCAAGAGCCTGTACGTACCTGAGGCTTAACAGCTGGGACATTTCCAAACCTGTTGATCAATACATAGAATCGTGGCTGTTACCATATATTTTGCAGTGATATACAGAAGAGTATCACTCCAACAGAGTCAAAACCCCCAGGCCTGGCCTCAGCCCACAGTCTCCCTGACACATGAAGCCCTACATTAGTGTATATGCACAACACATTTATGCTAATTCCAGTCCTGACAGTATCCTTCATCCTCACTATAGTTTAGGAAGCCCAATCCACAGGAACAGTCAAAATGACAGTAAGATTCACATGAAGGGGCCCGCCGTGCCGTGAGTCCAGCGGACTGCGGAACTTATGGTGGACAGACCGGACCCAGCAGCTCCGTGCCCGCCATGCCGAGAGTCCAGCGGACTGGGGAACTTACGGCAGATGGACTGGACACAGCAGCTCCGGTCCCGCCTTGCCGTGAGTCCAGCAGACTCGGGAACAAGCGGCAGACGGACCGGACCCAGCAGCTCCGGTCCCGCCATGCCGTGAGTCCAGCGGACTGGGGAACGAGCGGCGGACGGACCGGACCCAGCAGCTGCGGGCCGCCGTGCCGTGTTTCCAGCGGACTGAGGAACGAGCAGTGGGCGGACCGGACCGAGCAACTCCGAGCCCACCGTGCCATGCTTCCAGCGAACTGAGTGAGCAGCACGCGGACCCGCCTGCAGGGTGCAGTCCATTTCCAGTGGACTGAAGGCCGCCCAGCAGCACACTGTATCCCGGAGCTGTGCAGTGAGGAGTCAGACATAGAGGTAACTCATAAGCTCAAAATATCCAGTATAGAATCTAACAAACATTTTTGGCTTATTTACTGTGTTTAATACTGATATTGGCATTTATTGTATTATGGTAACAAACATGATTTGATTGTTCTGCTCAAATACCTACCATGATGTGTCAGGAGTGAGAACTCTCAAGGGTTATTACAGATTCAAGGAGGACCCCCCAGGAAAGTGCTGCTTCCAAGGGGCCCCAGATAATAGAAAGAGACCTGCAACAAAC